>PVIA01005232.1:0-119281 GCA_004024845.1 Tonatia bakeri
CCCTCCCATTACCACCCTCCCCCTAGCTTTTATCCATGTGTCCTTTAACTTTGATCCTATAAATCCCTCCCCCTCTCCCCTGAAATCCCTCTTCTCTCTCCTCTGGTCACTCTCCACCTGTCCTCTAATGCAGTGTCTTTGACTATACCCTGCTTCTTTGTTTTGTTGTTTAGGTTCCTGTTAAAGGTGAAATCATATGGTATTTATCTTTCACTGCCTGGCTTATTTCGCTTAGCATAGTGCTTTCCAGTTGCATCCATGATGTTGCATAGGGTAGGAGGTCCTTCTTTCTTTCTGCGGCATAGAATTCCATTGTGTAAATGTACCATAGTTTTTTGATCCATTCATTTACTGATGGGCATCTAGGTTGCTTCCAGCACTTAGCTATTGTAAATTGTGCTGCTATGAACATGGGGGTGCAAAGGCTCTTTTGGATTGGTGTTTTAGGATTCTTAGGATATAGTCCCAGCAGTGGAGTTGCTGGGTCGAAAGGTAGATCCATTTTTAATTTTCTGAGACCTTCACAAAAATATTTCACAGGCACTCCCATCTGGGCCTCACAGCAAACCTGTGACAGCAGTGCAGCTCGTGTCACCGCCCTCACTTGGCCGCCACGCAGGGACACGGTGTGATCTGTCCAGAAGCATCAGCTGCTAAAGGGTGTGCCCAGAAGAGCGGTCAGGGTATTCCGACCTCCGCCACGGGAGCACGTGGCCTCGAGGATGTGGCCAGGGCATGCCAGCTCTGCGTTGCCAGGGCAGATTAACGCAGGGGGCCCTCCTGCTTCCGGTCCCAGCCAGACTGCTGCGCGCCCACAGAGCGAGAGGAGAAAGGCCTTCGGGATTTATAAATATCTCCCATCCTAGCCCCAGCCCAGAGACCCCTAACTGCTGTGTGGTGGTGCCCTCTGCTGGACAGAAGTGGCCTCCACTGGACTGCTGCTTCTGAAGGGGGAAAAGGGAGGGCAGCCTCTACTCACATTCACACAAAAAATCTCTGCAGGGCCTGCTATGTGCCAGGCGGCCTTCCAGGAACCATAGAGGAGGGGGGAAAGCCTCACAAAACCCCTACTCTCCATGGTGATACATCGGGCAGGGATGGGGGTGCTGAGTACAGATAAAAATGTAGAATATGACATCATGTAATGAGAAGTGCTATGAAGAAAAATAGAGCAGGTGAGGAGCTAAAATATGACAGAGGTTGTTAATTATAGAGAAACACAGGTGGGATCCTAGGGAAGTGAGGAAAAGGATCCTATCTGGGGACAAGGCCAGCAAGGCAGAGGGTGAGCTGGAGGCGCTGAGAAGGGGAAACTCTGGGTGCACTGAAGGAATAACGAGACCCATGTGGCTGAGTGCAGGGCTGGGGAAAGAGCAAGCCCAGAAATGGGTATGGCTCCCTTTCTTTCTCTGGAGATGCAAGAAATAATTTTCCTCCCCCCTTTTAAGTTATTCTGCTGGGCTAATAATCATTCTTAACATGAGATAGATTAACAGGAGAAAACTGTCCAAAAGTCATTATGGACGCTATACTGGGGGAGCCATTAGACTGGAAGATGCAGTGGGCAGTTAAGGCTCATATGCCATTTTGGACAAAGAAGACAGGGGGTGGGGCCTGGGATTTTAACAGAAAGCAGGTAATTTACAAGTAGATGAGAAAGAGCAAAGAGTTGGTAAACAAGTCCTTCTGGGTCACCCAGAAACAATGGGATGCCAAGGAAAGTCCAACACACAGGTGTCTGCCACATGTAGCTCATATACGATGCTAGGGTGGTGCGCCTTCCCTCAAGCAGGTTTTTCCATCTGAATCTCTTTAGGCAGGTTGCGGGTTGGGGGTTGGTGGTGTCAGAGTCCTTTATGTCTTTTGTTTCTTTTTCTTTTATTTATTTATTTTTTATTTTGCTGTTGTTTTATTACAGTTGTCCCAACTTTTCCCCCGTTGCTCTCTACTGCCCTGCCCACCCCTCCTCTCCCAGAGTCTGTCCCCATTCTGTTGTCCATGTCCGTGGGTCCTTTAAACATGTTCTTCGACTCAGCCCTTCCCCTTCTTTTCACCCTTCTCCCCTGCCACTCCCTGGTTCCTTGTTTCCATGTCTCTGGTTCTATTTTACCCATTTGTTTGTTTTGTTCATTAGGTTCCTGTTATAGGTGAGAGCACATGGTATTTGTCCCTTACCACCTGGCTTACTTCACTTAGCACAATGCTCTGCAGATCCACCCATGCTGTCACAAAGGGTAGGAGCTCCTTCTTTCTCTCTGCTGCATAGTATTCCATTGTGTAAATGTACCACAGTTTTTTGATCCACTCATTTACTGCTGAGCACTTAGGTTGCTTTCAGCACTTGGCTACTGTAAATAACACCGCTCTGAACATAGAAGTGCATAAGTTCTTTGAATTAAAAATATGCTGGTGTGGCTCAGTGGATTGAGTGCTGGCCTGAAAACCAAAGGATCGCCAGTTCGATTCCCAGTCAAGGCACATGCCTGGGTTGCGGGCCAGGTCCCCAGTGGGCGGGGGGTGTTAGAGGCAACCACATGTTGATGTTTCTCTTCCTCTCTTTCTCCCTCCCTTCCCTTCTCTCTAAAAATAAATAAATAAAATCTTTCAAAATATGTAGAATGCTTCACGAATTTGCATGTCATCCTTGCACAGGAGCCATGCTAATCTTCTCTGTATCGGTCTAACTTTAGTATTTGTGCTGCCGAAGCAAGCACTGTTTCTTTTTCTTTTTAAATTCATTATTTTTTTAAATTACAGTCAACATACATTATATTAGTTTCAGAACTACAACATAGTGATTAGACATTTATATAACTTACAAGGTGATCACTCCACTAAGTCTAGTATCCACCTGACACCATCTTTTGTTTCTTAATAACCAGTTTAAAATCAATACCTCGAGAGGCATCATTTTAGGGTGGCAAAACTTTGGGCCCCTTTATTGCTGTTATGGCGCATGTGAGAGGGAGAGGAGGCACACACTCCCAGCGCCACGTGGCTGCGAGCGTCCTGCTCCAAATACAAACACGTTAACGTCGACTGGCAAGTGCTGAGCTGGCTGTGTCTGAGGGTTGTGTCTGAGCCTGATAAACTGGTATTCCTGGCATTATTGCCACTTTGCAGATTAGGAAACTGAGGCTGAGAAAGGTAGAGGTTATGCAGTTTGTCCAATGACAGAAATACAAAGTCACAGAGCAGGGACTTAAATCTGGGTTTGTCTGACTCCAGAATCCAGGTTTTTAATCAAGAATTGGGCACTTGAAGAAAAAAAGGGGGGCAGTACATAAAACTGCATGCAGAATGTGGCAAAACATCAAACTGTGTTGCCCTCCATGGATGGATGAATGATGCCCTCTTCCCACTGCGGTCCAGGCAGGGACGGGGGAAAGATTATTAACCACCGAAGGCAGGAGAGAACGCGCTTGGCATTTACCACAATCACACCCTACACCCAGACACTCCCTCTGGGCTTACCAACTGTCTTCTTTCACTGTCTTGCACTTAGTCTTCACAGCTGCTATTGCACAGGGTAGGAACCAAAGCCTCAGGGAGGCGGGGACTCAGATAGTTTGTAGCATAGCTGGGACCAGGACCGACATCTATATATTCCATGTCCTCCAGAATTCAGGTCAAAGAAAGAAGACATAGCAGCCCAAGAGGGACAAGGGAGGTCTGAAACCGGGCAGTCAAGGAGGCAGGGCGAGGACGCGAGGAAGAAGAAGTGAAGCAGTACCCGAGTCTTCCCAGAAGAGGGCGACGCCTCCCCAAAGGTCCGCAAACGTGCTGGGGCCACAGCCGGGCGTGGACCGCCCCTCCCGAAACCTGGGGAACCGGGAGGAGCGCGGGTGTTTTGTTGCCTGGATTCTGAAGATGTGGGGGTGTGGAGATGCTGTAGGGCAAGGGAGGGAGGAAGAACCCTCAGGGGTGGGTGCCCAGTGGGGACGGTGTGGGCATCTGTGATGGGGTCAAGTGTGATGGGGTGGCAGGGAGAGTGAGGCGTGAGCTAAGCTGGAGGTGCCGGTAAGCGTGGGCAAGGAGAAGGTCCCGGCGTGGGCGAGGGAGGGGGTGCAGAATGTCTGTGGGACTTTCTGAAGCGGCAAGATTTGCTGCTTGGGAGAGGCAGTTACTCACTCAGGCTTTGCCAACTGTTTCCCTTCCAGCTCCCAAACACCACCCAGAGTCCCCATCACCACCCCCACCCCAGCTAATGGCAGCTGTGCCCCCAGACTGGAAACTGCCTCTGCAATTTCAGCCCTCAGCCTCACGCTGGGCGAAGGTGGGGAGGAGGGTGCCCAGCCGACTCCATCCAGCTCCTGCCACCCCCACCCCATTCAACCAAGCCCAGAACTCCAAGGTCAGTCCTGCAGCCCCTTGGCAGCTCATAGGGCTGCTCTCCACCAGGCACCACCACCAATCAGTCTGACCTTTCCTTGCTGACCCCCAACTATTGGTCTACACTTGAACCCCTGCTCAGCCCCAACCTCTTCTCCCCTCCCCTCACCCTTGAGCATCGGCTATGCCCAGCAAGTCTTGGATACCTGGGTTGTGTCCCAACCCCTGCCTCTAACAGATGTGTCTAATGGGGTCTCTTTGCCCCCCAGAACTTCCAGCCTGTGGGGGTAATGGCCACCACACACACCAAAACTTACACCCACGGTGACGCCTAGAGTGGCTCTGTGCAGTGGGAGGCACCGGTCCTCAGCCACCAGAGGATGACAAGGAGACAACCTCAGAGGGGCCTCAGTTCTGGCAGTGTTTGGAGTGCTGGGGTTCTAGGAGGAGGGAGCCCAGAGCTCTCCAGAATGGTCTTCATTCAACATCCAGTCCATAAATCCTTACTGAGCATCTGGGGTGTTTTTAAAAATACCGATGCTCCAATGCACCTCAGAACTCTGGAATCCATCCTAAGGGGAGGGACAGTCCTACCTACTGTTAAATGAGCCCCCAGCAATTTGTTGCAATAGCTCGTTATCACCAGTCTCACATTCACTTCACCAGAGAATGCTTTCTTCAGTCAGAGTGAGATCAGAGAGAGCCACAGGTGGGACCTGGGAGGTCTGTCACTCTGACAGGGTGGGGAGGGCACGGCGGTGCTCAGCGGACCTGGTCAGCTCTGAGGGGAGCTGTTAAGAGACTCTGTGGCGCAGCAGCAAGGAATGAGGCCCAGAGGGGCAGTATTTGCATAATTTTTACTTTTTGGGTAGATTTGTTTGTTCTCTACTGAAAGGCTAAACTCCCAGAACAGAATATTCACTGTGGTTGGGGTGGCGGGGTCTCCCTTAGAGCAAAATTTTTCGTCCTAGAGTTTTGTAAGTGTGCTTCCTCCCCTAACCCCATGCCCTAGCCCACGAGCCTTTAGACCACATGGGCTTCCACACAGAGAAGGTGTGTTGGTTGAAATAAGTTTTGTTTGATAACTGAAGCTCTGGACTCACTGTTAATGTATTCGGACACATTGCCTTCTGTCTGTGTTGTCTGCCTGCCCACTCGATGCCAGGCTCGGCGAGGGTCAGAGAGGTTAAGGTGGGTTGTCTCCTGGAGGAGACTTCACTTTCTGCGCGTGGGGCAGGGTTGAGGAAGGGCAGAAGTGGAGGGTCTAGGAGGGAGAGCTGCCTTCCCAGCACCCAACTGCTGCTCAACTCTGGTCTGTAAGGTCAGAGCTGAGGTGCAGTGTCCCAAGGTCACCACCAGGGGGCAGGTGCACCTGCTCTACTCTCCAGTGAATGTCTCAGGTCCTGGCTACTTTATTCTATTGAGGAAGCCACCTCAGTCCCCTGTCCTCTCCACAGCCCCAGGTTCCTCTCTCTCCCTCTCTCTCTCTCTCTCTCTCTCTCTCTCTCTCTCTCTCTGTCTCTCTCCTTGTAGCCCACCACTTCCTCCTTTAGGTCATCCCATCCAGACGTCATTGTGGGACCAGGCAGCCTCCCAACAATACAGTCTGACGTTTCTCTTGACCCTTGGGGAGCCCCACAGCCTCCAAGTTCCCCATCTTCATGAGTGACTGACTGGTGAGCAGAGAGTGCCTTCTATTGTCTCACCTCTTCTCCTGCTGCCATTCAGGTCTCTGGTTTTGTCTATGAGCAAAACTGGGGTGTGAGGTTCACTCCTAACAGGGTTTCTTATGTGGGTCAACAAAGCTTGTGGCCAAGCCCAGGCCTCTCGTGTGGTCCCCAGAACCTGGTCCCAAGAGCTCCCCGCTTTGATGGGAATGCTCTCACCTGGCTGCAGGAAGCGCTCACACCGAGGAACCCTGTTCCCTCTGGCCCTGCCCCCTCCTCCTTCTGCTCTGGAGCCCATCACAGACCCTGCTCCTTCAGGCCCCACCTTCCCCCCAAAAGGGAGTCCTACAGCTTTAAGGATTCAGCTCCTCTAAAGAGTTCTTTCGAATCTTGACCCTGTCCTCACACTCCTTCCTCCAGCAAGCCTTCCCACTCCCCAGTCCAGGCTCTAGGGACAAACAGATATGAGAGGATGCTGACTCTGCCAGGGGCCGGCTACCTGAACCTCTCTAATCTCAGTTTCTGCATCTGTGAAACGGGGACACGACTCATGGCTCTCGGATATGCTGTGAGGCCTAAGTGAGGAGATGGCTGTGGAAGTGCTGACTTGGCACAGTGCTGGGTGCATAGCAGGTGCTGAGGGAGCTACTCCCCTGACCTTCCCTTAAGGGAAGCCACCCCCACTGTTACCCAACTCTGGCCTGCTGATGGGAACCTTTGCGCACTGGCTGCTTCTGTTCCCCCCAGTACTCCTGGGCAAAGGGGAAAGAAACAGGGGTCTCAGGAAAGGGTGGACGCCATGCTGAGGAGATGGGGCAGCCTCGGGCTGTGTGGGGGGCTCAGACCAGAAGTGCATCTGCAGGGCTGTGTCCTCTCGTTTCCATGCCCAAGGCCTGGAGCGGTGTCTACTCTCCTTCTCCTCTCTGGAATTATCGGGGGCCCTTTCTGTCCTAGAGACAGAGAAGGGCACCCCTAGAGTCCTCTGAGGCTCTGAGAGGACCAGAAGGCTGGCCGAAGGTAAGGGAAGGAGGCAGGGCAGGGGGGATAATGACCACACAGTATTGTGAGTGCTTGCTCCTTCCCTACCCACCCCCACCCCTCCACCAAACACGATCCCTGGATTAATTTTTAGCATCGCAGCTCACACATTAGTCACTCCCTGTCACCCACCTACACGGCAGGAGGCTGCTGTGCTGGTGCCATCATCCCATCAGCTGAGAGGTGGGATCCAGCCCCACCCTGGGTACCCCACCTCTCTCCTCTGGTTACACACGGTTAGTGGCTAGCTGGGAGCCCCCTTCAGCCTGGGCAAGGGGTGCTGACTTAACCCCTGAGACAAGCTGCATGGGGGTGGGGTGGGGGAGAACCAGCCGGTAGAAAAGTAGCTGGGCATCTATTCTGGGAGGAGAAAGCCAGGGAGGCCCTTACAGTCCCCGCCCCCAGTAAGGTGCCAGTTATGCTCAGGCATCTGGTCTCCTGAGAACCCTGGGCTCTGGGAGCAGAGATGTGGGCCCCTCCCCTAGACCTGAGCTCCCGGGAGTGGCTGTTTGTCATCACAGCAGAGCAGCTGTTCAAACAGGGAGCTTAGGGAAGCTCCATTTTCTTAATCAAATGGCCTCCCTCCCCTGGACCAGGGAGGGGAGGGCGGCCAGGTGCAGGTGCCTTCTCTGGTGTTGACACCCAGCCCCCAAGGGATTGTGTGAGAGGGACCCACAGAGGCCAACTCCAGATGGGGCAGGGGAAGGGCTGAGAGATGGGGGGGCAATGGCCACCCCTATACAGAGCTGGCCCCCAAGAGGCATTCCCATTTGTTGATTGTCTGCTGTGTGTCAGGCTGTTAGGCCCTGGAGGTACAAGGTAAACAAGGCAGTTTCCTGCCTTAGGAAGGCACAGTGCAGATGCAGAAGTCAGGAAAATTACCAACGGTTGTAAGTGCCATAGAGAAAGAAAAATGGAGGGAGGGCTCGAGAGGAAAAATAAGGGGGCCAGGACACTGCTTCTGATCAGGTCAGGGAAACCTGTCTGAGGAGGTGATGTTTAAGCTGAGACCTGAGGAGGGAGGAATCAGCGTTGGAAAGAAGAGTATTCCGGGCAGAGAAAACAGCACGGGCAAAGGCCAGGGGCAGAGGAGAGCTTGGCATGTTTGAGGAACAGGACTAGAAAGACTAGTGTGGCTCATACATGATAAAGTGACATGGAAGGAGGAACCACCTGAGCTTGAAGAGAGGCAGGGACCAGATACTGGAGGTCCTCACGCATCAGGGGTCCCCATGCGAGATCGCTGGGCCTGGGTGGCTGCTGCAACCCAGAGGAGGGGATGCTTTTTTGTAAGTCGTCTGTCCGGACAGACACTGTGCTGTGGGTGAGCTATGGAGAACAGTTCGGATCTCCTTCTTTTGTTCCAGGGGAAGTCATAATGGGTTTTAAGCAGAGAAGGGTTGTGATCTGATTGCCTTTTTAGAAGGCTCACCCTGACTGCTTGCTGTGTGCAGGGATGGTCCATGGGGAAGGGAGGAGGCAGGGAGCCCCCTGGGGAGGAGGTGCAGTGGTGCAGGAGGGAGCGTTAGTCGGCGGGGGGGTGGTGGCTGCTGCTAAGACCTCTCACGGCCCCCCCTTGTATGTTGGTCACTGTCAGGAAGGAGTTCTGGCACACGAGCCTCAAGTCTGGGACCCAGCTCTGCCATTTACTTTTTTGTTTCTTAATTTTTAAAAATTGGTTTGAGAGAGAGAAACATCAATTTGTTGATCCACTCACTTATGCACTCATTGGCAGAGCCTTGTATGTGCCCTGACCAGGGATCAAACTCACAGCCTTGGTGTATTGGGACGCAAACAGGTCACTTAGAGATGCTCTGAGCACACCCTGTATATACTCATGTTCTACTATACACTAGTTTTAGGCAAGAAATGAGGCAGTGAATAAGACAGAAAAGGGGCCCTGACCAGTGTGGCTCAGTTGGTTGGGTGTTGTCTCAGAAAGCAAAAGGTTGTTGGTTCAGTTCCCAGCCAGGGCACATGCCTGGGCTGCGGGTTCGGTCCCAGTCAGGGCGCGCACAAGAGGCGACCCATTGATGTTTCTGTTTCTCTCCCTCTCTTTATCCCTCCCTTTTCTTCTCTCTAAAAGTGAATAAATCTTTGAAAAAAGGAAAAAAAAAAAAGTTTCCTATGCCCTGCTGCAAAAGGAGACCACATCCTCACGGGGAGGGGCCAGGGGAGACACAAAGCCCACAAACCCAGACAGTTTCAGGTGCTGATGAGATGAGCGGTGCGATGGAAACAAACCAGGCACCACCGTCACTGCGAAGGGTGGGGCTGTGTTCCGGACGGGGCGGCAAGGCCTCTGGGGGCAGAGATGAAGACTGAAGGAGCAGTGATGGGAGAGCAGGTGCCCGGCTCCCGAGGGGCATGGGTCTGGTGTGCCTGGTACAGCGATGTGGCCGGAGCGGGACCAGGGACAGGGGACAAGGAAATGAGGCAGGCAGGGGTCAGCCAGAAGTCTTATCTGGGGGAACTGGGAAACCACTAAGCAGGGGTCAGTGACTGGGCCTGTCACAAGCTGGCTGGGTGCAGGAGACCCCAGCCCCTGGGGAGAGAGGGTGCATAGCACAGTCATTTACACAAGGACAGTGAAGGACTGGAGATGAGACCCGCCACCACCTGCTGTGGGCACCTGAGGAGGAAGACCCAAGACGCACTGAGACAAGAGGCCTGAGTTTCGCGGAGGGCGTGGGCCTCCAGGTCAGGCCCGTACACGTACGTTAAAAACCCCTGGGTGGCTTCTCTGGCTGCAGGTTCCAAGTAAATAAGATGTAAAATACAGCTTTTGTGTGTGTGTGCCCATGTGTTGGGGGCGGGGGTGTGGGGGAGGCGGAGCCACCGAGCCCAGTCCTCCCCCTCAGGCAGTCACCACGCTGACACAGGTGCAAAAACCATCAATTTTATACAGTTTGTGGTTCAGAAGCAACAATATGCGAAATGGTGGAACAGCCTGTGCTGCCCCCACCCCACCCCAACATGCCCATTTCTGTCCCCCAAAGGGCAGAGAACCCAGGACCCCTGCCCAGCGGGACCCAACTTACAGGCCCCTGCGAGGGGCCAAGCCCTTAAGGATCAAGACCAGGAGTGAGGGGGACCATCACCGTAGGCCCCTGGGGGGTCCACCGGTTAGATGAACCTGTTTGGGTGTGTGGGTGTGTGTACAGATGGTGAGGGAACTACCCGCAATAGGCCATTTCTCCCCAAGGCCAAGGAAAGCGAGTAAAGCTGAGGAGAGGGCTTCACGGGACAGGGTCACCACCCCCTTGAAGGAGTTTTCCTGCACGGGCCACAAGGCACCAATGACCAGATGTAGGACAGCACACCCCATCTTTGGTCCTCGAACCTCTCCCAACCCTGAGCTTGCCTGGTTTTCCCCTGTGCCAGCTCCCACTATGGTTTAGGGAAGAGGAGTAAAGGGTTCTGTGTCCTGGGTTTACTGCTGGGCAGAGACAAGCCAGGAACCTAGCAGGCCAGTTGGGCTGGCAAGGACCCTCTCCCACTGCTCCGGGCTCCTGGGGTCCCTCTCCTGGGCCTGGCGCCAGCCTGACCCTCCAACCCCCCTCTCTTTTTGCACTAGCTGGAACGAATAAATAAATAAATACCTCCCCTCCCCGCCTACCCCTCCCTTACAGTTGGCTCTCCTCCTCCTCCAGGGAGCGGTTGAGTCCGGGGATGAATTTGAGCAGCCGCCGGCGGAAGCTGCGATACTTGGCTTTGCGCAGGCCAGGGCCACAAAGGGCTTGCTCGCGGGCCTCAGTCCAGAGCGCGCCTGGCGCGCCCCCGCCGCCACCGCCCCCGGGGCCCGCGCACCGCACGCTGGCGCTGCGGCTCAGCCCTGCTCGAAGCCCGCAGGTCAGGGTCTCAGCTGGGCCCAGGCCCGGCGCGCGGATGGGGGGTGGTGGGGGAGCAGGTGGCTCAGCGCCCTCGAAAAAGCACGTGTGGTAGATGGCGTCATCGGGGTCACCCCCAGCCTGCCGTGCGCCCCCACGGGGCGCCCCGGGCGCAGCCAGCAGGGGCCCGAAGGGCAGCGAGCCTGGGAGCAGACCAGCTCCGTACAAGCAGGAGCGCACCGACTCCAGAGTGTCATAGATGCTTGGGTCTTTCACCACGAGGCCTGCCGGGCAGGAGACAAGAGGGTGGGCTGTCAGAGGGCACAGTGGGAGACATCAGCAACTTCCTAGTAACCATCTGTGTGGCCCTGGGCAAGTCACAACCCTGAGCCCCACCTCCCTGTCTGTAAAACACATATGCACTCAAATCCTTCAGAGGGCAAGTTACGCCAGGAGCGGTGGAAGACATCTGAGACATACTCTTTGAGCCTTGGTGTTCCCATCTGTAACATGGAGATGGTACTCTCTAATACCTTCAGAGAACTACTGAGGATAACTAAAAATGTGTGTGCATCAGCCCAGGGTGGCATGGTACCCAAAGTAGTAGCTCAACAAACCTTTCTTCACTTTGGAGGGGGGCAGTAACCCAGCGTTCTGCGGGGAAGCACGGCTGAGGGCATGAAGGCATCAGTAGGGGCATGAGTTACCCTTCACACCCCGGTGTACTCACCATGGACCAGCCGCTGTTCCTGCACCATCAGGGACCTGTATTCTCCCCACTTCTCATAGAGGGTTTGCTGCAAGAGACACCACCCGCCTCACCATCAGGAGCCAGCCAGAAACTAGCAGGAGGTGGGAGCAGACTGAGCGAGCAGGGGCGCACAGAGGAAAACTTGAGGTTAAAGGAGGTTCGGACAGATACACGACCCCCTGAGAAAGACTGGGGCCTGCAGGGCAGGGGCTCAGGAAGAGGAGGGTAGAAGCTACCAGTCTCTGGGCTACTTTACCTTGAGGTACTGCAGACGAGCCTCCAGCTCCGCCTTCCGAATTGATGTTCCATACAGAGTTTCCAGCCTGAGGAGGTCAGGGAGCCAGAGGCTGAGTGAGCCCCCAGCGGAAACACCGAGACAGGCTGAGCTCAGGAGTCACAAGGGCCCTGGCACCTAGACATACCTGAGAACATTGCCAGATGCCTTAATGATGTCGACGATCTCCCGATGCCGGATGCCTTCCACATTCAGGCCATTGACACTGGCGATGGTGTCCCCTGACAGGAAGACAGGGGGTCAGCATCTGCTCCATGGGCCATTACAGAATCCAAGCCCCATACCTTAGCCAGAAAGGGCCAGGGTAATAACGACCACCGAATACTCCTGAACTGCCCTTTCCCCACTCCTCACCATTATCCGGAGACCTTGTCCAGGCCCAGCACCCCAGCCCAGGGACCAGGGCCCGCATAAACCAGCACCTTCACTCCACCTTCAGGAAGCCCTGTCCCCAAAGGCTGAGTGACCCCCCACCCCCGCTGCCTTGGGCCACCCCCAGGGTTGGTTATTCCAGTTTAGCCCACAAGCTGTCATGAGACCCAGTCAAGACAAGAAGGGGGCAGGGTGAACAGCACCAAGCTAAGAACTAGCCCTGGCCCTAGGCCTGAGAGCTTCCCATGCCCCATGCCACTGACCCTCCTGACCTCAGGCAGGACAAGCCACCATCTCTGAGGGTTCATTTCCCATCTGCAACAAGGGGGTGTGAATCCCTGCTGCGCCTGCCTCAGGGAGCCGGAGGGAGAGTTGGTATGAAACTACTTTGCAAAGTTGCAATATACCACTTGGCTCCCAGGGGTTGCTGGTAAGTGAACAAAGGAAGAAAATGGCAGTAGAATGTGGGTGGGGGCGAATTTGTGAAGTTTCAGGCTGCCCCTCCCTGGAACTTGGGATTCTGGATTTGACCCATCCCAAGGGTCTCCTACTGGAGTATGATTTCCTAGTTAGAAGATGTAACACAGGTACCCCAGAGTTGGGCCAAGTCAGGGGCAGGGTAGGCCCTGATCCCCAAGATCAGGCAGATCTAATGGAATGTTACTCCCTCCCCAGCTCCCGCCCATGCTGGAGTGCCAGATTGCCAGAAGGAGGAGGAACAGCAACGGCAACATCCGGCATTTTCCAGGCCCTGACTCTGTGTCCAGGGAACCCCCCCCACCACGCTGTACCGTGAGGACAAATTACTGTGCCCATTTACCCACAGGACTGCTTAAGATCACACAGTAAATGGCAAATTTGCCTGAATCCAAAGGCTGGAATCTAGCCATTCTCCTTTCTGGCCTTCTTAGAAATGGGACAAAGAAGGGGAATTGATTGTAGAAGAGGTTTCTCACCCACTCTGCTTGGGAGTAAGGTTATATACCCCCTTCCCAGAGCCCTGTGTCCTGAGCTCAGGCCCCACCTGGTGTGAGCCCAGCCCGCTGGGCAGGGCTCGACTCATGAACCCGGCAGACAAAAGTCACCATCTCCACACGCTGCTCCTCCTGATGGTGAAGGCCATACGTCTGTAACAGACAAGGGGACCCTCAGCCCTGGGTTGGCGGGGGTCCATCCATTCCTCAGACTGGCCTCCCAACCCCTCACTTGCTCTGCACCCAGCTTCTCCCACCTGGATCTCAAAGCCGAAGGTCTGGTTTTCCTCCTTCTCCAAAGTCAGCACTTTCCTGCAGGAGACACAGGGGGTCATCTCACCAAGACTGTGAGAATTCAGAGGGGAGCGTGGCATTCCCAGAGCGTGGTCCTCCACTGACGCTGGAGTCTGCTCCAGCACACCCAGTCGGGGCTCAGTGTCTCCAACGACAACTGGCTCCCATCACAGGTTACTGGAATGTCCCTCCCCACACCCAGCTGAAATCAGCTTCATCCAGCCACACGGAATCAATCCAGCCTCCAGCAGGGGGAGGCACTGGGAATGTCCAGCCTCCAGAGTGGGTGGACTAGCTGTATTTTTCAGCCAGTCCCTCCTTCCTAGTGAGCCCCAGAGCACCACTTACTGAGTAGCTGAGGCTCCAAATTCAGCCCCAGCCTGGAGCCTCCTCCGATCCACAGCCTTGGGGAGAGGGCTGGCCCCACCCCTGGGAGGCCGGTCACGAGGCTGAGCCCAGACCACAGCTGCTCCTCCCAGCTGCAGTGAGGCCAGCCCACCAGATGTGAGGGCTGGGGGGAGGGGAGCCTCAAAGCTGCCCCTTCCCGCACTGAAGGCCTGCCCACTGGACACAATGGTCTGGAGCCGCTCCAGGTCCTCGCCTGCTGGGGGAGCCCAGAGTTTCCTCTGCCCACCCCCACCCCCTTCCTTCCCTCCCAGCCAGAGGCAGAGTTAAAGCAGCAGCCAAAGGCCCCTTCATATCTCATAATCTCAGAGAGGCCCTGAGACCCAGGTCCCCAGCTCTCAGACTGACCCAGATACTCCCCAAATGCTGGGTAACTCCCAGCCCCAACCTTGAGTTCCTCCCCACTTTGAACCCTCTGTGTGTGCTGGGGCCAGCGGCAGGGTGACTCAGAATTCTGTGTCTACCCCAGTGCTCTCCGATTTTCTGGAAAGGTTGGCAAACTTCTTCTGCAAAGGATCAGGTAGTAAGTATTTTAGGCCCCAATGGCCTGTTTGGGCCCATTCGGCCTCTATCGTATATGGTTCTTCGTTTTTAACAACGCTTTAGAAATAGAGAAACAACTCTTAGCTCACGTGCCGAACAGGCCAATCTGGCCAGCTGGCTGTAGCCTGCTGATCCATTTTAGAAGAAGCCAGGCCCAAATCAGGGATGGGACATGGCAGAGTCGGGCCTGAGATCAGCACCTGTGTCTGCCCTCTCCTCAGATCCTTGCTGAGGGCTGCCACAGGATGGCACCGAGATTCTGGAAGCAGAGGCAGCCAGACTCAAGCAGCTGGACACGGCTTGGCTATGGTCTGGGCCCTTGGGGGCTTGCTGCATCTGGGGGGCATTTCTCTTCCTGAGGATTTCTCTTCCTCCACCTCCCAGGTACAGATCTCCCAGGGAGGGGTAATGTGCAGGGACTGGGGGTGGGTTGAGGAGCACCTGATGACTCAAAAGTCCCTACCTCCTCTCTCTGCCACCCCTTCACACAGCCCACACCCCCACCTGCACCTCGGGCCTAGTGAGGGAGCCACGCTGGAAAGGTGGGAGAATGACTCCCCCTGGCTGGGCTGAGATGCCATATCATGCTGCCCCCACCCCTACCCGGGCACCGCACCCTTTGGACCAGGGCAGGGGCTGGGGTGGCAGTGACTTACCGCTGCTGTTCAGGACTCTGGTTGAGATTCTTCCAGCGGAATCCTGAGCCCTGGACAGGAAGATGGAGAGTTAGGAAGGAGCAGGCGAGACAAGGGTTATCCTTGAGCAGATGCTGAGGGCCCTATGCTAGGAGGTCCCTCACCTGGTCCCCAGCCCTGGACCCTGGACTCGCTGTGGTCTGGTCCCAGTTCCAAATCTGCTTTGGTGCTAGTGAATCTACTCGCTTTGGTAGAAGTGCCGCCAATGGTATCACTCCGTGGCTCTCCTCCTAGGTTTTACCCCCATTAACTTCAGGAACATAACAGTCCTCCTGAGGTCCAGAGGCATGGACCACTAAGTCTACGCTGGGGGCCAGGGGTTCCATTAATCTGGGTGGGCTAGTCTTCACCCCCAGGGTGCATGTCTGCAAAGGCTCAGGCCTCCTAGACTCCTGAAAAGCCAAGCTGAGGCAGGGACTCCTCCCAGACAGTCCCAAAGAGGGGCGGGGCCCCTGGGATGGCCTACCGAGGCACTGCAGAGGCCCTTGCTAGTCAGGTCTCTCCTCATCTCAGCCAGACAGTGGCTTGGGGAAGCAGGGGTCGAGGGCCCAGGTCTGGAGGGCCAGGAATCGCAGCCTGCCTGTGGGAAGGCAGGGGACAGAGGGGCCAACTACTTCCTCCACAGTCTAGGCTGTTTCAGGGACCGGCTGTGCCCAGCCCCGCCTGGATCTCTCAACATTGCCATATGTTTGCTGCTTTCTGGGGCAAAAACCCTTAGATCTCAAACGTGTCCTAAAGTCTCACTATACTAAGGAGGCTGACTGGGAGTTCTTTTTATTTTTTCTCTGGAGGGGGGAATGACAGAGCTGAGGGTTCCTGCCTCTTTAGGGCCCTTGAGAAACTAAAGTAATCTTCCTCCCTCCCTAAATGATGGGCCCTTGGAAGAAGCCCTGTCCCAGATCAGCGCCCCCCCCCCCCCCACCCATGTGCCCTTAAGAGCCCAAGGCCTTCCCATTGGCGCCCTTGTGAACCCTCCTCCCAGGCTTCCCCAAGGCTAGGAGGATAGGGGGCCTTCTTTTTCCAGGACCAACAACTGGCCTCAGGGGTGAGGACAGTTCCCAAATGGGCCAGGGAGGAAGGACTGGGCAGCATGGAGAGAGAGACCCCTTTGTCTTTCCACCCTATTTTCATAAAATGCAAATTCTCAACAAGCTGTTCATTGTGTGGGGGGGGAGCCAAGGGCCAGAGAAGGGGGAGGGGGACAGAGCGAGGAAAGGCCACCAGCTCCCTTTCCTTAACCTGGGTCCGGGGGCCCCCCCTTCCGAGAGCGCGGGTTTCCCTCAGGCCAGAGGAAAAGCCGGCGGAGGAGGGGAGACTCAGAGGGCGGGTGCGGCCCGCATCCTTCCTGCCCCGCGGGAGCCCTGCGACCCCTCCTACCGCGTCCGGTCCCAGCCGACGTCCAGGGAGCAGTGACCTCGCACCACACACCTCAGACGCAGGGCCAGGCGACAGGCCCCGAGCCCAGGCATCCAGGCGTCCCCTCGGAGGGGCGAGTGCTCTCTCAGACTGGGCGCATCCACTGCCCTCCCTCTCCACCCGGGACGCTCGGGGCAAGCGAGCAGCAGGACCCGGCTCTCCGCCTCCCTGTTCCAACTGAAGGAGCCCGGGCGAGGGGTTCTCGGGGTCTCGAGATACCTGGGCGCGGGGAGGCGGGGCGCGCAGGCCAGATGGACGAGGAGAGAGGGTGCTGGGGGGTCAGGAGGGAAAGGAGCGAGATGAGGGGGCAGCGCTTGGGGAGCGGAGTGGAGAGCCCCGAGATCAGGGGGCGTGGAGGTGGGGGCCTGGGGGCCGGAGGCTGGCGCCTTCCACGGAAGGGCCGAGGGAACTGAGCAGGTTCTGAACGTAACCGTGGGGGTTCGCGGGCTGGGCAAGATTGTGGGGCACTCTGACCACGAGCAGAATGTTGTGGAGGTTAGCGGGGGAGGGGGGCAATCGGGTTCAGCCGGCACAGATGGGGGATGATGCGAGGTTGAGCGGGTCTGGAGAAAGAGACACCAGGGATGAGGGTGGGGGGCACCGAGAGCCGGTGTCGCGGGAGTTGAAGAGTGGAGGACGCACCTTTCGGCGGGGCAGGGTACCCCCAGACACAGCGAGCGCGCGATACAGCTCGGCCGGGTGATAGTCCTCCAGCGCCGCGTACAGCTCGTCCCCGGGGGGCCCGGGGCTGGCGGCTGCGGCAGGGGGGCCGGAGGCCGAGGTCCGGGCCGGAGTGACTTCGGAGTCAGGAGCCCGGGTGGCGGCTGACGCCTCCTCCTTCGGTTGCAGTTTCCTGAGTCGGCGGAGGGTCATGGCTCCGGCGCCCCGCGCGGCGTGGCTGGCAGCAGCTCGGGGATGCCAGCCAGGCGGGTGGCTAGTCGCCTCCCTTTATAGGATCCGCTGGGCAGACCGGGGGTGCGGACGGGGAGCGGCCTCCGCTGGCCTCGCCCCCAGGACCGCAGGCCCCGCCCCCCGGGGGGCGCTGCCGGGAGCCCGACTCGCGCCCAGGCTTGGGAAGGTCTCAATGGGGGAAACCAAGCCGCGGAGGAGGGGGTTGGGAACCGAGGCACCCCGGGGCGGGGCCAGTGATACCTGGGGGCGGGCAGGCTGGAGGTGGTCTGTGAAGGGGCTTGTGTATGAGATTTGAAAATTTGGGGATGGATAGCTTTGGAGACTCCTGGAACATCTGGTGGTGGATGGACAGTGAGGGACCGTCGTGAGGAGGTTTGGAGACCCAGGAGAAGATTCTACGAGAACCTCAGGGCTGCAGAGACTTCAGGCAAGATGAGAGGCAGCATGGCTGCGAAGAGGGAGGGGTGTGGTACCTGGGGCGGAGATGCCCCTGGAGGGAGGAGTGAGAGGGCCCAGATTTCCTCTTTACACAGCTGCCCCAGCAGAAGTGAAAGAGGCTCCCTCGTTTTCCCAAGTCAAGGAGAAAGAGAAGGGGTGGAAACCCAGAAGACAGAGGGCTTAATTCTGGCCTGTCCCCTTGTAGGGAAGGAATGCTCCCTCCTGAGTAAACCTCTCCTCAGCTGGCCATGTCAGAGCTCCCAGCAGAGTGATCCTTACTATGGAGCTGACTCACGGGGAGGGGGATGTGCGTGATCAGAGCAGGTGCTGAGGGCTGGCGGTGTGCTCAGCTACTTTCTGACACTGTCTTCGGGGCCATCCCCCTGGGAGAGGTGGGGATGGCCCAGCTGAAGTCTCTGTCGTCAGCGGTGGCTGAATAAGAAGTGAGAGGAGGAAGTGGAAGGCCCCGCCTCGCGTATGACTAGCAGGTGCCCACCACAGGGCGAGAGCACCACACCAGTCACCCAACAGAGGCCGAGGCCAGGGATGCACTGTCCCTGACTGCCCCCTCCTCCTCCCATCTTCCCAAATCCGTTAGCCTTTCCAGCTCACATTCACTGAGCATTTATCACGTGCGGGCACACTGTTCTGTGTGTGCTTTCACATACACGAATTAACTCATCTGGTTTTGATAACAACCCTTCGAAACAGGTATCATTATCATCCCTGACAGAGGAGGAAACTGAGGCCCAGGGGGTTAAGTAACTTGCTCCAGGCCACTCACTGGCAGAGTTGGGATCCGAACCCAGGCGGCCTGGTTCCAGGGCCGGCAATCTAACACTGACGACGTCCTCTCCAGCTCTTCATTCTCTCTACATTCACCCTGCTCCGCGCCAGGTCCTGGGTGGGCTTGGGGGTCACAGAAGCCAGGTGCCAGCACAGGTGCTGCACTACACACCTGGCATGAGGAGTACAAAGGGGCAGGTAGCCACATCCACTAGGGGCATCCAGAAAAGGCTGTCTCCTCTGTCACTCACGGGTCTCAGTCTCCTAGTTCCTCGTCTCCTTGACTTTCTGCGTCTGTCTCTCCCCCACCCCCAGGCGCTGAGGCCCCCGCCCTGCAGGGCGTGTGGGTGGAGGGGGTGCTTCTCCATCCCTCAGTGATTACGCAGGTCCAGATGGCAAGATGCATGTTGGATGAGGGGCAGGGGTGGACTGGGGGCTGCCAGGAGCGAAGAGCCAAGTCCCTTAGTGTCTTCCTTTCCCTCCTCCCACTTCTCCCCTTGGCACCACCAAGTGGCCATCAGCTGAGGGGCTGAGGGGGTGTCGATGGGGAAACATGGGACTATTGTGAAGCATTAGCACAGATGGACCCCTGGACCGTCTGCTGCCTGCTCCCGACAGACGGCATCTGTGCTGGGGGTGGGGTAGGGGTGGGGGGGCGAGCAAAGGCAGGAGAGGCAATGGTTCTGTTCTCTGTGCTCCTGGGCTTATGCCTGAAAGAACCCACAAAAGAGCATCTTGTATCTCTTCCGGGAAGGGCCATCAGCCTACTTACCCCAAAGGGCTACCTGACGGACACCTCCCTGCCCGACACCTGGAGAAGTGGACGCCGTGGGCACACAGCACCTGTGTGTAAGGTGGCCCTGCTGAGATATTCCTCCTTCTGCTGAAGTAGAGGCAGAGACTTCCCCTCGGTGTGCAGGTCAGGCTGCCTCCCCCGCTCCAGGCAAGAGACCACCACCAGAAGAGGTCGCACGAGTCCCCTCCTCCTGCCAGGCAGGGAGCCCCAGAGAACCCCAGAGGAGGGCTGGGCCCCTCGAGGCAGTTTCTGTCAGTCCCAGTGCATGATGCCCCGGAACCCTGGAATTTCAGAGGTGGGAAGGGTCTTACGGTCTGGAAGGATGTGGAAGCCATCTCTTAAGGGAGGAGGCACACGAGGCCAGGAAGGGAAAGACGATGGCAGAGGGCACTACAGCCCCCACATCCCAGGTCTTCTGACTCCAGAGGCTGTTTAATTCAGCCGCTGGCAGCTCAGAGACCGGCACCTGCTTCTTCCACAGGAACTCCTGTTTCTCCAGGGAGGTGGTGGAGCCCAGGATGCCCCACCACGGGGCAGTGATGCCCTCTGGTGGTCATGAGTCTCTTGGTGGAAAACCTTCTAATCAGACTGAAGGGCTGGTGCCAGGACTCCATCTGGAACCCCAGCCGCTTTATGGATCCCCCACAACTCCTGGGGGGTGGGTGGGCAGAGGGAGCACGCTGCATACTGCCAGCAACTTCATACCAGGACACACCTTCTCCTTTCTCCTCTCTCCGGGAATCCTCCTTGAAAAACCCCCATGGCTCCGGCTCCTCAGACATCTGTGCTCAATCTGTACTTTATTCCCGACAGCAAGTCCCTGGCTCTCAGAACGAGCTCAAGTTTGGCTTCCTTTTGCCCCAGCTGCCCTGGCTCCCAGCTCTCGGGGGCTTGGCTTGTGCTGGGGGCAGACACAGCAGGGGCTCGGCTAATGGACAAAGCCAAGGTAAGACCCCCTTCTCTTTGGCACAAGTCCTTGCCCAGATACTTAACAGCCCACAGTGCCCGTGGAGGAAGTGGGGAGAGCTGGATTTTGCCCCCCGCAACCTGTTCAAGCTCTAGGGAAGTTGGGGCACTGGGGGGTGAGCTCCAGATGCTCCGGCCCCTGTGGAGTCTCGCTCAATATCAGACTACTAAGTCATTTCATCCCAGAACTGGGAGGGATGGCTAGTTTGCTGCTTGGGCTCCGCTCTGGGTGCTGCCACTGCTCCTAAGTGGGGAAGGTGGGGAGAGACGGCTCAGCCAGCTCTCCGGTCAGGAATGGGGGGCCGGGACCCCAGCTGCGCAACCCTGGGGGAGGTGTGGACAGCCGGCGGGCAGCTGACGGGCAGGGAGTGGCTGTTTTTCTGAACGACTGCTGCTGCTCAAGTCTCCCGGGGGAGTGTCTGGGTGTGGTGTTCGGGCTGGGGGAGGCTAGCAGCAGGGGGGGTGCCCGTTACAGCTCAGACTGGATTCCAGGGCGGTCTGGGCGCAGGGCAAGGCAGACAGGACAGTTTATCTCTGTCAGATTTGGGTGGCCTCTTGAGTCCTGTCCCACCCAGAGGCCAGGGACCACCTTGCCTCTTGGACTGGGGGTGGCAACGTGTCTCCAGCTTGAACAGGGCAGCCTGGTAGAAGGAAGGAAGGGTTACCTCTCCAGCTTTCCTTACAGTGCCACTCCTGGGGCAGAGGGTATGCGCTGTTTTACCCTGCTTCATTGCAGAACAGGTACAGCTAGGACAGAAAGCGACAGTTCTCAGGGTCCCACGGGTGCGCCTTCTTGGGGGTTCATCCCTGGTCCCCTCTCCCTGGGGACAGCATTGTGCACCAGGCTGATTCTTCTGTTTACTGTGAACTGGCCAGAGCCCTCTCCCTCACTGTCTGCATTTACTCGCACCCCAAACCTGTTCCTTCTACCAGCAGTCTCCCCATCCCCCAGCTGCCCCTGCCACCGCCACTGCAACTGCCCCCTGGAGTCAGCACTGCCATTGTCCCCGGACATGTATACGATCCCATCACTCCCTTGTTGAAAACCTGGCTTTATAGCCTATCCCCTCCACGAGGAATGACAAAGAGGTTTGGGGACAACTCCACATAAGCATACTGAGAAACATTTGGAGGCCAAGTCTGGACTCGAGAGGAAAAATCACTGATAGAGGAGCACCCATCACAGGGGACGCACGGACACCTGTGATCCCTGGGGTGAAATCTTGACTTCTGAGCACACGACAGCTCCCACAGACTCCCTTCCTCCAGCCTCACTGAACCTCTGTGGTTTCTGAGTGGTGACACACTCCTTTCAACTAAACCCCCTCCCCTTCTCAATCAGCAGGCCAGTGTCTACTCTGAAACAGAGATGTCGCCTCTCTTGACCCACTGTCGTCTGTCCTACATTCCCAGAGCATTCTATGTCCACCTTCTCACGGCACTCACTTCAACTCACCAGTCACCTACTCACCAGTCCACGGCACCGGCCAGGGGCCCCCAGGGCGGGCACCAGCCCTCTCTTTCCCCAGGCAGCTCCTCCGTGTCCCCGCCACACTGCACGTATTGCTCTGTGACGGAACTTGCCAAGTCTGCCTTTTCGTTTCCTCTGTGTCCAGAAGAGCAGAGGCCAGATTGTTCATTCTGCCCACTGCTCAACACTCTAAGGTTGCCCAACAAACACTTATTTGATGATAATCTATTTAGAATCTAGTCTATCCAATTGTTCTTAAACCTTCCTACCCCGTTAGCCCTTGGTTTTCGAGTCCCACTCCCAGGCAGAACCAGGGCTACCTGCCCTGTTCCTGAAACCCCCGACTGACCTCGGGAAGCCCACTGACTCCCAGGTGGGTGTGGCGCCCGTTGTTTGGTCAAATGCCAATGTGGAAGTTGCTGTAAGGCAGGGGTGTCCAACTCATTTTCACCAGGGGCCACATCGGCCTTGCGGTTGCCTTCAAAGGGCCAAATGTAATTTTAGGGCTATACACGTGTAACTACTCCTTACCCAGGCGCAAGGAGCTCCATGCTGCCGCTGGGTAGACAGACACAGGGTGCTGGTGGGATAAAACAAAGTGGAGGGCCGGATTCTGCCTGCGGGCCTTGTGTTTGCCACCTGTGCTGTAAAGGTTTGTTTTAGATGTGATTAGCATTTAAATCAGTGGTTTCAGCAAAGCGGATTACCTTCTGAATGGGACAGGCTCCATCCAATCAGTTGAAAGCCTCCACAGGCCGAGGTCCCTGAGGGAAGAGGAATCCCGCCTCCGGACAGCCTTCGGACACAAGACCGCAACAGCAGTTCCTTGCCGGCTCGCTGGCTCCTCGGCCTGATTTCAGACTTGCCAACCCCCACAATCACGAGTTCATTTCTTAAAATATCTCTCTATCCATCTTACTGGTTCCCTTTCTCCGGAGAACCTGAACATACCGCTCCTGGCTGGGTCCAAAGCTCTCCTCCTTCCGGCCTCTTTGTGCACCCCTCACGTGTTCCTGAGTGTCTCAATGCCGCTACTGGACAACTGATTTTGTTTTGATTGTACTGAGCAAGCACGATTTCCAGACTGCAACGATCAGAAGACATGGCCTGGTGGAACAGACTTAAAATGTGTGTAATAAAAGCCCAGGCACACACTGCTTGAATGAACTCAGGTCTCCTGTATTGGGCCCTGTAAAGGTGAGACACTGTTAGTGACCTTCAAGGGCACGTGAAGAGGTACCAGAACAGGTCACATCCTGATTTCCAGAATGAAGCTGAGCCTGCAGCCCACAGCCTAGTGAAAAACCGCAGGCCCATGCCTGCAAGATGACTGTCTTTTGAAGTGGGTGAGATCAGCTACAGGCCACTTCCCTGTCCTCAGACAGGTGCATCAGAGAGGTGCGGCCGCCACTGCGCCTTGCCACTCCAGCAAGCTACCCCTGCAGCTTCTGCTGTTACCTTCGTGCGTCCAAGAATCACGAACAAGGTCCAAGGACAATTAGCAGCTAATCTGGGTTATGGTGATATATGACAAACTTGAAGCCAACTTCTAAAGGTAGACTACTTGATTTTCTCCAGCCCAACAGTCTCAGATGGGAGAGTAATGGAGAAGTCGGGAGAATAATCAGAATTTTCAACCATTCAGAGGCTGGAGCCAAGAGCAGGTTCTATGGTAAAATTTAACAGGGCAAACATCTGATGTCCGATACTCGAGTTCAAGTTCACTGATACAGGACGGAGGGAGGAGAAGGTGCCTGATTTTACCGGACCCGGGACTGGAGAGGCGGCCGTGGGATGGGGCCTGCAGGTGTCAAGCAGAGTCTGGGACCATGTGCTAGTCTGTGCTGTTGGCTGATGTGCAGGTGAAATGTCCCCAGCTGCCCTGGCCCCAGGCTCCGGCTGGGTTCAGTGGAGGGCGGCTGGTAGCAGGAGGAACACTGAACCACGGGGGCTGGACGGTGCGGCGGCGAAGGGCTGCCTTCTGCTGCCAGACACCGCAAACCCAGGGTCCTTCGCACTCCTTGAGCCACGTTTATCTGATCTGTTGACCATTTACTTGAGTTCTCGAACCCTGTTTCCGAATCCATAGAAAGATGTCCATATGCCCACCTCAAACACTGTTTTAGGATTAAAGCAATTAATACACATAGAGCAAACTTTGGCACATTGCTTAGCACACAGTCAGTTTTCAGTATTTGCTCATATTAACTGCAGAAATTCTCAGCTTTGCCAAATTCATAATAACACGACAGCTGCCTTCAAGTATTTTTCAGGGACCTTATATGGAAGAGAAAAGGCTGCTTTGAACTGCCTCTGGGTAGAAGTCACACGGAGGTTGCCTGGTTCTACGTAAGAGCTTTCCACACGCAGACGCCTGCAGGTGGAAGTCATGTTCCTGTTACCACGGAGGCTCGGGCCACGTGGCCCGCCCCCCCCCCCCCCCCGCGGCAGGGATGCTGCGGGGAGTCGAGTGTCTGATGGGCGGTGACTAGGCGACCTCCAGGGTGACGCCTACACACACGAAATCCTGTGACGCTAGGACTTCCATCCCGCTTCCCTCAGCCTCCACAGAGACATTCTCGGCCGCCCACACACTGAAAACGCCGGAGGAACCAGTGGAGATGCCCACTGCAGAGCCACTAGACGCCCCCAAATTCACATCTGCGCTCCGGTTCAGGAGGGGAGAAAACACTGAGGTGGTCTGCAAGACTGGGTGGCTTGAGACTGAACAGGATCAAGACTCTTTTTTGTCTAAAGAGAAAAACGCTACGAGACACAACAAATACAAAGCGGAAAGGTATTCGGTGTCTTCTGTGCCCTCACACGCCAGGCCCTCCTCCTGCCAGGAAACACAGAGGGACGGGCTAAAGGAGGCCCAGGGTGAGTGGATCAGCTCCTCTCCGCCGCTGGGACCTGCTGTGCCCGGTGCTGCATCAGGCCCCAGCCAGGTGGGAGGGCAGAGACACTACCTGAGAACATCTGCCCGACCCCAGCTCCCCCGCCAGCAGCTGTGCGTGGGCCACAGGTGGGAAACAGACGGCACCAGAACAGCTCTGTGAATAAAACTTTAATAATGTACAGCAGAAATCGGACAGGCTCATTCTTATATTAAAACAAAAGATTTCCTATATTACAACTTATTTACATTTGCATACTGAAGAGGTAAAGTGTCTAAGTGGCTAATTTACAGTCCTTTCTAATAAAATGTACAAAAACAAAGAGAAGTACCGAGAATGCCGTTCAGGGGCCTTGATGGCGACAAAAGAACGGGCTTGGACTTGGTCTGTGAATCCAGAATCCAGAGGCGCAGGTAGCCCTAAGGATCAGGGTTAGCCCCAGGGGGCCAAACACCGCGGCTGCAGGCTGTAGTGTCTCCCCAGCTCACTAGCTCCTAACTCTTAGTGTTAAGAGCAGTGGGGGTGAGGGTGGGAGCTTCCCCAAAACTGCTCAGTCTTCCCCAAGGGTGGAGGGGATGGACCACATGTGTGGTGAGGACAGACAGGCCACTGAGGCAGTAGGCTAGTGGCTTGGGCGTCCCTGGGTTGAGGAGTGTTGGCAGATCCTAGAGGCTGGTTGTGGCGGGCACAGGAGTCTCAGCCCCACTGCCACTTCGAACCCGCCAGGGTCTGCTGCAGGGCAGAGAGGTGAGGGATCAGCAGGGGTGGGGAAAGGAGGTCCCCCGTTGACACAATTGATATATTCAAGGGCAATTAGTCAATAGCTAGTAAATTGGCCCAGACAGTTAGGGGAAGATCTCCTTTAACGCGTGGAAAGCGGCAATACATGAGGAAAATAAATAAAGGCCAGGGGCATCAGGGAGACGTGTAAGCAGGGAGAGGGCTCTCCCTGTCCTCCACAAGCTTTGGCAGAGAATCACTGGGCTGGAGGCAGGGGTGCTGCGAGGCCGCATCCACACGATGCTCCCCGGCGGGCAGGAAGGAAGCTCTGAATGAATGCATGATGGGGCTCTCATGCCCACCACAGGTCTCTTTGGTGTGGGGGGCATGCTTGCCCTTCGGTGGTCTTCTGTAAGAACAATCATTCCAGGCTTAAAAGGCTCTCAGAAGCAACTACTACATGAAAACTTCTGGTCTCAAACAGGCACCCACTAACTTGGGTCAGGCCCTTCTTCAGTGCTCCAAAAACAGGACCCAAGCCTGATTCACAGCTACATTCCCAGCACCTAGCAGTGCCTGGCACCCAGCAGGCACTCGCCACTCGCTGAGTAAATGCCTGGAGGCGGAGAAGGTGCAGCCAGCTGGACTCTGCACAAAAGGCTCGGGCCCCAGCCCAGAAACCACTCCTGGACCTGGGGGTGGGGCAGGGCACAGTGCAGGAGAGATGAACCCCCAGTGCGGGCAGCAGCTCCCCCGCAGGGCGGGAACAGGCTCAGGTACGAGGACAGACATTTCCAGTGTGATTGAGCTATGTGCGTTTGATTGAACCATTTTTTTTCTGGTGGTTTTTTGTAGGGATTTCTTTAAAAACAAATAGATTGAGAGGTAATCATCACATAGAGATGGTTTTCGTTTTATAAAAACTCAATATTAAAAAAAGTTAAAATCCAGACCCTCCCAATAAAATTAAAAAACAAACAACAACAACAAAAAAACCCACTCCAGTTAAAAGTTATGGCTTCAAAGTTATTACATACCTAAGATACGCTGACCAAACCACCACCCACAACCGCGCTCCTAGACGTCATTAAATACTACACTCAGGTTAAATAGGATTGGGCTCAGGCTGCTCCCTTCAGTAGGGCCCCTGAAGTGGGTGTAAGCCTCTTATCTTCCCTCCACCACAATCAGATAACCCAGTAGAAGACCCATGCAGATGCCTCCCTCCCACCCTGAACTCCCTCCCCACTTCTTGTCCCCGCTTCCCTTCCCCACCCTAAACCCACCACCACCAAAAATATACACTGCTGTTTCCAGAATCTGGGACAGGAAAGACAGATGTGACATTCCGATCTGAGTCCCCAGATCTGGGCTTCAAATTCCTTGGCCCTTCCTTGATGCTGCTGAGGACGATGCCCTGGGCTGGCTCAGTTCCCACGGTTGCAGCTGACCACAGCACCCGAGACTCATGCCAAGACGCTTTCCCTGTCCGCCCCACCCCTCCCTCACATTTGGACCCAAAAGCCTCGCCTGCCATGGACAACTGGTCCAGCTTTGGTTCCACAGTCTGAAATGGAGGAGGAGAATGGGGCTGACACAGGGTGGGAGAGAAGGGCCACTGCGGCTCAGAGTTCTGGGGGAAGGGCGGGGAGGGAGACCCCTGGGAAGGGCGCCAGGAAACGAGACGCTGCTCACTACTGAACAGAGGCACCAGCACGCAGACAAGGCATGACAAACACCCAGACCCGCACATGCACAGAAAGCGCAAGCAGGGGAGCACGCACCTACAGACACACGCACACGCGCACGCGCACACACACGTGTAAGGGCATGGCACGGACCAGGCACAACGGGACGCACCTCAGCACATGCACACACAGCTGGACAGACAGGCGGCAGGTTCCGTCTCCACTGGCAGTCCCTCCAGGTGTCTGCACGAGGGTGGAGCACGGGCTGGAGCTGCCTGCCCCGGGGCCGCGCTTCTGGCTCCTCTGGGCCGCCTCCGTGTGCGCGGTCCGCCCCGGCGGGAAACCGTCAGTGCTGCTCAGCACTGGCAACACTCAGCGTCACCTGGGCCCTCCCAGGCCGCCGTCACCACTCCTGTCTCCACACCAGGTGCACCGGGTTTGGTGGGGCTTCCACTCCAACCAGTTTGATTGTGGCACCGAGTTCTCCACGCCTTTCGCTCTCAGAGTCTCCATGCCACTAGGAGGTAAATATAAAAGGTGTCTGCGTCTCAAACCCAACATGGGAGTGAGTGGGTCTCCTGGGCTCTGTCCCTCTTTTGGGCCAGAGCTTCTGGCCACAGAGGGCTGGGCAGAAACGAGAGGTAGGCCTCCATCGCACGCTCAACACGGCAGCTCTGTGTAGTCCTCGCCGCCCAGGGTTGCATGTAGGGGAGGAAAGCAGGTTAGATCTTCACATCTTCCTGCACGCTGAGCTGGGAGAGGGTCTTCTTAATGCGCAGAGCCGTCAGGCGGGCCGCGCCATTGGCGTACCAGCACTCTCGCATCATCTTCCCCATCACTCGTAACGCCTGCGGAGACCCAGAGGGCATCGGTGAGACCTGCCTGGTGGAAGCCTCTCTGCCCCCAGGGGCCTCCTCATTTCTCTGTGTGCAGTGTCAGGATCTCCTCTCCCCCTCTGACCCGAGGGAAAGGCTCTGCAAACCTCCCTCTGCCCGCAGGATGCCCTCCTTCAGGGGAAAGGTTTTGCAGGCAGACGGAGAGCTGCAGCCTGGAGGGGGAGGCCTCCTCTGCGAGCACCGGCAGCCATTCCCCGTCACCTTGGTGATCTTGAAAGAAACACGGGCAATAGCCTGCAATCTGGAAATCATTTCTACTGGGTTTGAGAATCCATTTTCATGACTGTACACTACCGGTTCTTTTAAAAAGTAGCACATAAACCAGGGACAAATCTTGAGACAGGAAAATAAAGAAGCTAGGAAAATTCCCTGGCAAGTGGAATAGGGAAACTGAGGAAGAGAGCTGAGCACACTGGCCGAGTGATTCGAAGCCAGATAGAGAAGCCACCTCTTCAAAAATAACATCTAGGCCTCAGTGGTGTCCCAGCTCCAGGCCCAGAAAAGCAGCAAAACCAGGCCAGCGACACCGGGACCAGCTGCACTGACAGACGACCTCCTGCCTGTGCTGACTGGCCCTTGGGTCCAGGACCCTAGAAGGGCACACCTGGAATAGCTGATGAACATTCTATTCAAACCCTAAGCTCCCGCCCTTTAAAACCCTCAAGACTAAGGACCAGCGCGTGCTCGCCCTCCCAGAGCACACCCCCTCCCCTGCCCCCACAGGCACACGTCTCTCAGACTCTCAAGGGGCCCCTTGAAACTGGCAACCAAGGGAGCAGTGGGCAGTGTCAGCTCATCCTGGGCTAACCCTGACCTTGTCTCCAAGGCCCGTTTCTCGGAACCTCCAGTGAGCTGATGGCAGCCCCGCCTTGGCCCACCCCTGTCTCTGTGACTGTACTTCTCAGTGAGCTCATGCAGCCCGCCTGGGCTCCTTTCTCTCCTGCAGCGTTTCCAGGGAGCCGAAGCAGCCCCCTCATCTCCCTCCTGTCCCTCCTTCTATCCTAGGTCTGTCCTTGTTTCTCGGTCCCCAGCTTTGATAAACGTATCCTCAAAACCACCCAGACTCACACTGTGAAAGCTTCCCCGCAGGATGTCAAGAACCAGGCACCACCGGCAGGCCCCCAGCAGGCCCCCAGCAGGCCCACTCAGGGCCAGGGCCCCTGTCCAGAAACATTCTCACGGTTCGCATGCAGGGGTAGGGGGTGCGGAGGCAGCAACCCTGAAAGCAACCCTGTCAGAGGCACTGCCACTGCCTGGGCGACATGGGTGACCACCAGTCAGCCAGCGGATGACACAGAAGGTCACCCACGGACACCCTGGTTACTTCAGGCTCAACGTTCCCTTAGTGCTGCCCTAAGCCAGCGGTTCCCAAAATTCCTTTTGGCAGCGGGACCGTCTTTCCTAAGCAGAGTCCCACCGCATAACCAGCACTGACTGAACAGGGAGTGGGGTGGGCAGTAGAAGCAGCTCTTCTGGCCTCACACCCACCCTCTGAGGCAAACCCAACCCAGGGGTTCCAAGGAAGTTTTGGAAAATGCAGCTCTATTAGGAGGCGAGAGCACATCTCCTAAACTGTGAGCTAATTTTGTCCGTCAGCGAGGAAATGCCCTCTAGTGGTCACACTCTCTAAAGGCAGAGCCGGGAGAGAAAAAGAGGCCCAAGCACCCTCAGCAGGAAAAACCCATCCCCCTGAAGACGCCAAGGCCTCAGAACTCCATGTTTATTAGTTATCTGTACCATAAACCTATCCTCATTTCAACTCTCCACCAAATGTCCCCTTATCCCTTCATCCGCCACCTCTCCCAAATTCAAACCCTGCATGTCCTCCTCCCTTCTACGGAGCAATGAGGCCACCTCCCTCACAAACCCAGCATGTCGTAAGTCCCGCCCCTCGCTCTCCCACCCCCTGCAGGGGCCTCCTTCACTGGGCCACAGGCCTTGGCTCGCCCCTGTGGCTCCAGAGCCACTTTTCCGGTTGGGCGGGTCTAAAGCCACCCTTGAGGTTTATGCTTCTGTCTCTTTTTGATCACCTGTCTCACCTGTGTCCTGGGGGGCCACATCATCCTCTAGCCTGTCGATTCCAAAGGGGACCCTACAGTGCCCAGGACCGTGGCCCCTCAGCGCTTAGTATATAGCAGCACAGTGGCACACCATAACTGACATGCTGGGGGGGGGGCGGGGGCGGGGGGGGGCCTCCTGGGGGGGATGGGGCCCGTTGTCAGGTAAGGTGGAAAAAGCCCACAGGTGGGAAAGCAGGAGGAGCAGGGGAGAGTCCTACCTCATAACTCTGCCACCAGTTGGGGATGTTGGGACGCAGCTTCTGGTCACATACGACCTTTCGCATTTCCTCAATGGAAGGGTCAGAGGGCACTAAGTCGTAATATGGCAGCTGATATTCTTCGTGGACTCCTAAAAAAAAAAGAAAACATCCACTGGAGTCATCATGAGAAGGAAGAGATTACTCCAAAGCCAGCGAGAACAGCCAGGCTGTGGTCTGCAAACACCACGTCCCACTAGGAGGGAACAGGGCTCCTTGGGGAGCGTGGCTGAGCCAGGAACACCTTTTTCACACCAAACACCAAGGAAACCGTATCAAAGACCCCTGAGGTCAAGTCGAAGGGCACCACACTGAAAAGCTCCCAACTAGCCCAAGAGGGGGACATTTATGCAATAGTGAGACTAATAACTTCAACAGAAACGAGTATTTAAAATCCACCAGTGCAGCCCTGGCCAGCGTGGCTCAGTCGGCCTGGACAAGGAAAGGTCTCCGGCTGGACCCCCAGTAAGGGTGCACGCCAGAAGGCAGCCTGCCCATGTTTCTCCCCCTCCTCCTTTCCTCTCTCTCTAGAAACAATGAAAAAGTGTCCTTGGGTGAGGATTAAAAACTAAACAAATAAATAAAAATAAAATCCCCCAGTTCAAAGAAAAAATCCACTAATTTATAATGATACTAAACAACAAAAAAGCTGCTAACCACTGTCAGCTTTGTAGATGATAGATAACAAACTCACTACTTTGAAAAATGGTAAATACATGGAAATCAAGTATTTTTCCTGCCTTTCCTCTCCAAACTACACATCTTGGTAGCCAGTGAGACAACAAGGGGAAGTTCTAGCTGACGCCCGAAGCACACGAGTCGAGTCGGAACACCGGCGTCTTCAGCCCCTGACGAGTCTGGGTTTGGGCAGTGGCCCCTGGTGGCTGTTCCCACCGCAGCAGGGTAACCGGCATTATGTAACAGTTTTGGGAAAAAATACACATGCTATTCTAGTTGTCAAATGTAACGATCACAGGAAATTCACAGGAACAGAACATGTGAACGCCAGGAAGAGGCAAACAGGAAAGTTTACAGGACAAATGACTCGCTCCCCAGTTAAAAGAGTGGGGGGGTGGGGGGATGGAGGTGGAGCCTGCAGGTTACGAGAAGTCAGAGGCGCATCAATCAATCACAATGAATGAGCACTATTTCTACTCTGATTCTAAACAAACTGTTTAAGCAGGAAATTAGGAGAAAATCAGGGAAATCTCCACCAATTGATGTTAAATGATATGAAGAATTAATGTTCATTTTTTAAAAGTGTAATGAGTATTATATTTTTGAAGTCCTTATTTTTTAGAACTACAAACTGGTATTTTCCACAATAGGAACATTCATTAAAAAATCCAATGTAGGGGAGTGGGCTGGGATGGGAGTAAAAGGCAGAAAACTATACTTGAACAACAATTAAAATTAAAAAAAAATCCAATATAACCTCCTCAAGCCTTTTTCCAGGAAAAACCCTGCTGTCCGGAGCTGCAGGAGAGACTCTCAAAGAGCTGGACTGGGCAGCCACCGAGGGGCGGCTGAGAGCTCAAGCTCTGGCCTCAGCCTGAGGGTCTGCACCCTAGTTCATCAGCTGTGTGACCACGGACGGCCACCTAACCTCTCCGCGACGGACTTTCTTCATCTGCAAGACGGCGGCAACAACAGCGCCCGCTTTATCATCTGTAGTGCAGGTCGTGCTCACATAACAAGTAGTGAATGTGGGCACTATTATTACACACTAAGCCCCGATTTCTGGAAAGTATGAGGAAGAACAAGTTAACTTACTCAGTTTAAGACCCGTGTGGCCAGATTTTTCCTAATCTGCTTTCTGTACATAGGATCAAAATTTAAGTTGTACAATTCTATGAATAATACCCGGGTGCCTTCTCCCTAACTTGGATCTTACCCAACATATCACAGATGAAAAAAGACAGTTGTACAGAAAGGGGTTAGGCTGGAAGACTCACCTGTTCTTTTTTTCCATCTTTACCTGAGCACATTTTTTTCACTGCTTTAAGGGAGACAGGAAGAGAGGGAAACTTCTATGCAAGAGAGACACATCAACTGGTTGCCTCCTGCGCACACCCAGAATGGGGATAGGCGCCAAGGCTGGGAATCGTACATGACTGAGCCCAGACGGGAGATCGAACCTGCAGCCTAGGTGTGTACCCTGACTGGGAATCGAACCTGCAACTGGTTATGGGACAACCCTCCAACCAACTGAGGTACACCAGCCAGGGCACCTGTTCTGTTCAATTCATTTCATTTCACTGATTTGGAATTTCTTACCTGAGAGATAAATGGCTGAGGGCAGGATTCTAGTGGTTTGTGGATTTTTAAAAATATTACATATAGCGTTTCCAGTTTTTTAAAAGCATTTGTAATTTTTTAAAAATATTTTATTCATTTACTTTTAGAGAGAGGGGACGAGAAGGAGAAAGAGAAGTACAGAAACATCAGTGTATGGTTGCCTCTCATGTGCCCCCTACTGGGGACCTTGCCCACAACCCAGGCATGTGCCCTGACTGGGAAGCAAACTGGCGACCTTTTGGTTTGCAGGTCAGCACTCAGTCCACTGAGTTACACCAGCCAGGACTCTAGTGGTTCTTGAACTTGACCTCATAGCAGAATTCTTGAAAGTCATTGTAAAATACTGATATACTCAGCTGATGATAAAAATGTTCTCCGCTAAATTGGATACTACTTTTTCACTGGCTTCTTACATGAGTGAGCAAGCAGTTGCAAGTTCCAAAGATTTAAGAAAAAAATACAAGAGAAAACTCGTTTTGAGAAAATTCTACACACTGGTAAGCTATCTCCTACCAACTGAGAAATTGCCACTACGAATTAGTCAAGGAAACCCACGCCCCCCAGGACGCCGCTCGCAGCCCGAGAGCCGGTGCAGTAGCCCCAGCGCCTCCCAAACCAGGAGAACCCCGCATCAGGTCCCATGCTGCTTCTGCCTAGGACTCTCCCAACCTCCGATGGCCAATAAAAACAATGTGCTTAAAAAAAAGAAGCAGCCTTTGGATTTGTTACTGCAATGTAAAACGCTATTTTAGAAGCCGGTCCAAAGAGTAAACACACCCTTAGCACCGCTGCCTCCAAGGTTCCCTCATATTTGATGAGAACTCCAACGCTGACTGAAGGACTCTGTCACAAGGCATCCTGATAGGGTGTAAAAAGAGAGGAGGCAGCAGAACACCAGCACCCTCGGGTGATCCAGCATCCTCGACTGGGAGGCAGGAGCAAGAGAAGGCAGGAAAGGGTCGTACCTCCAGAATTGCATCTTCGAGCAATCTCCCAATATACCAGCCCGAGGGCATAGATATCAGCACATTTAAAGGAGTCAAAGTGCTTCATGTTAATGGTTTCATCAAGTACTTCAGGGGCCATGTATCTGCAATAGCAAAGGAAACACAATCATGTGTAAAAAAGATGACTTCTCTCCTTAAATCAAAGCATCGACTCGGGGCCGTCTGCGTGTGGGCAGGCATCACCCCAAAAAAGCCCCTTGGGGAGGAGGGACTAAACCACCCTTTTACTGCAAACTCCACGTGTCTGGGATTTGAATCTGAATTCTTCAGCATATGTTTGGTAAGTGGCATGGGCTCCTCGAATTTGTGCCTCTACTTTTCAACCATCAAGGTTGACTTTTAGCATGTTTTGATTTCTTGGCAGACGCACTTGTACCATGGGTCACAGGGCAATAATAATACAGAATATCTAGTAACTACTCGGGTCTTGGACTTTATTAAATACAGTCACAGTGATGGGTTGAGCTTAGATTTCATTCTGCACTTTTTAAAAATCTTACCTGATTACAGATATATGAAAATTAATTCCAGATAGTCATCAAAGTCCCTCTCAGCTAATGAGCACTACACGATCCGTCTCCCTACACATACACACAGTAATGCAAAACATGGGACTGCCCCAGGCCTCACATTTTGGAGCCTGGGTCATTCATTCATTCAGCTCAAAAGGAAGGGGAAAAGCAGCAGAGAAATTTAGTGAAATTCACAGAGATTCAGCAGATAAACAGGCCTCCTCTTCCTTCCTATTAAAAGACTGTTCTGCCCTGGTTGGTGTGGCTCAGTGGATTGAGTGCTGGCCTGCAAACCAAGAGGTTGTTAGTCTGATTCTCCAGTCAGGGCACATGGCTGAGTTGCAGGCCAGGTCCCCAGGTAAGGGTATGCAAGAGGCAACCTATTAATGTATCACCCACACACTGATTTTTCTCTCCCTCTTTTTCTCCCTCTCTCCCCCTCTCTCTAAAAATAAATAAATCTTTTTTTTAAGTTCCATTTCCAATTCATATAATCGATCTGCAATCTTAATTCCTTACTCCTTACCTTACTACTGCATGAAGCAGGAAGCAGGCCCATAATCGTTAGGATGCCCCAATCTCAACCCTAGATTACCTCTGCTCCAGCTTGGCAAACCTGCTCTCTAAACCCAGAGCAAAACACGCTCTCTAGCTCCTTGGGGGTCTCTGCACAAGCCACCCCTACAGACAGCGACATTTCCCTGTTCCCCAACGCTAGCCTGATGCCCACCACACTCCCAATTCTTGAGATTCTCCTCTCCACTGCCGCCCCTGCCCGATACTAGCAACACCTACGTGTACAGTTTAGGGAGCCGTGCTCTTGGTGCTTGTATCTGCTAGATGTAACCGTGTAGCTCTCCAGTGTGGGGAGTGTGTGTTCAAATTTCAGTCATCTGAGAGCTGGGCCACACCTCCCCTCTGTGCCCTTCCTCCTGCACGGCGGGCTGCTCGGCGCAGGGCGGAGGCAGGGGCCCCGGGCCTTCCTACCGTTTGGTGCCCACCCTCTGGTTCGGGGCGATGTCAATGGTGTCGGTGACGGCGTCATGCCGGACGGCCAGGCCCAGGTCTGCGATGGCACACATGCCGTTTTTCTTCACTAGGATGTTCTTTGACTTCAAGTCCCGATGAGCAATTCCAGGCTTCCCTGGCAGAAAGAAAAACAGGGGTCTTTACAGAAAGGTAGTAAACATATTAAAAGCAAGAGTATGCAGCCACACTGAAAGGAAGGTTGCATGGATTCAAGTCCTGGCTTTTCCTCCTCTTGACCCAGGAACCCTGGGAAGGAGGCTTAACCCTTTGTCTTCTCACCCATGAAACAAGACTATCACCAGTACTCACTTCATGGGAATGTGGTGAGGATTAAATGCATTAACGTAGGTAAGTAATGAGCTTAGAAGGGCAGGGGTATTAGCTAACATTACTATTAAAACTACTACTTGCCTTCCCTGAACTAATATGCACAGTAGTGAAGTGCTGAGAAATTCAAACAGAAACTGCTGTGTTGGCTAAATTCTTAGAATCAAACAAAATCACCAATTAATTAATAAGGACTGCTAATACCACCACAGAGGCTAGGAACAGGACCAAACTTGAATGGCACGTTTCCTGCCGGCGAGCGTGGCTGCCCTGGCTGGTCGGGCACCAGGGAACACACCCTGCCGTCGTGAGGAGATCCAGCATCCCCCACGGAGCCGACGTTTCAGCCGATAAGCAGGGGTGCTCCCCTCTCCTGCAGGAAAACCTTCCCAGGCTGGTCTCGCCCACCAAGCAGTCTTTACAGGCCAGCTACCCCAACAATGAAAGTGTGAAATTGCTGAACTGATGCTCCTGTCACACAAGTTTTCTGAATCTTCCTAGTCCCACGTGCCCTGTGGGCCTCTGAGATGGTTACTCCACGAACAGCGGCCGACAACCACGCCCGGCCACAGAATGAACATCTCCACCAAGTCCCAGAGGGAGTTCGGGAGACAGGCGGAAAGAACCCCCTGGAGATCCTCCTGTTTTCAGTCCAGTAAGGTCCCAACCTCTCTCCTTTAGTTTAAACTACAGCTCCTGAGGTCCAGCTCCAACTCTCCCAGTGAAAAGGGGTTCTGGGAATCACATCAGGGTGGTGCAGGGCTCCGAAGCCACCCGACTTCACTGCTCCGCGCTGGGCCCACTCACCTTGGGTGCCCACGATCTCCATGTGCAGGTGGGCCAGCCCGCTGGCAGCAGACAAGGCCAGCTTGATCATCCCCTCAATTGTCACTGTGTACCGGTTGAGATAATCGAACAGGGAGCCGTGCTCGTGGTAGTCGGAGACGAGCCACAGCTGAGTCCAGGTGCCGTTATCTGCAGAGGACCACAGAGGACCACAGAGGTTGGGGCAGGGAAGACGGAGGACGTGCACTCCAGTTAGACTCCCGATTCCCACTCTCGCCGCCACCCCTCCTGAGGCCTCCTCTATGCCTGATTCACCCACGGGTGTCTACAAGTTTTAGGCTCCAGAAGGACAGAAGAACGGCATTTCTTTCTCAGACCTGCTCCTTTATTTCTTGTAGGTGGATACTGGACACTGACAGCATTCCATTATGACACCAAACTGAAATGTGCGGCAGCCAGGAGAGGAGAGGACGTGCGTGCTTGGGAGAGTGACAGGTAACACCCGCAGCACTGCTTCTGATCCTGACGACACCCACTCGCCCACACGCCAGCGACCACGGCTGGCTGCACCCTCCACCACCCGAGAGAGAGGCTTTGCGGGCCCCGCTCTGTGCTCCCAGAGCCTTTTTTAAAAAACTGAATTTACTGGGGTGACATTGGTTAATAAAATTATACAGGTTTCAGGTGTACAATTCTATAACACATCATCTGTATATTGTTGTATATTCTCACTACCCCAAGCCAAGTCTCCTGCCACCACCATTTATCCCCCCATGCCCTCTTCCACCTCCCCCACCCGTTCTCCAAAGACCCTTTGAGCAGAGCCAGCCCGGCCTGGCCCGGCGCCTGTCTCATCTGCAGCATCTCTACCCTGAGTCCACTGCCCTTACCGGGCTACGAGCTCTCTCTGAGAATAGGGAAGAGTTCCTGTGTGCACTGTTGTGTTCTAGGCCAAAACCACTGTTCAGTGCGTGATGAGCACATGTCAGGTGTTCCAGGGAGGGCATCTCACCCTCGGGAGAGCGACGGAAGGTTGAGAGCGCACACTCTCCTATGTGGTGTGTCTGGGGGGCGCACACATGCAAGTGCGTGCACGCAGTGAGGAGGGGGAGGGTAGGGAGGAAACAGCCCTGGCCCGTAGCTCATGTGACCAGAGCGTTGTCCGACACACCGAGGCTATGGATTCCATCTCTGGGCAAAGCACATACAAGAAGCAACCAAACGAATGCCTAAATAAGTAGAACACCAAATCAATGTTTCTCTCTCTCTCTTAAAAAAAATCAACAAAAAAATTATTTAAAAAGAGAAACCAAAAGCTGGTAATCTAAATGAGTTATGTAGCTGTCAACAGGAAAACTGGAAATTGAATTGAGACCCAAATTCCAGGCCAGGGCTGGTTCCAGGACATTACACTACACAGGGTGGGGGAAAGTACGTTCACAGTTGTTCGCATGGAAAATAACACAACAATTAATAAATAAGAATACAAGAATAAACTGTTTCACATGCTCACAACTGTAAACCTACTTTTGCCCCGCCTTGTATATACCATGTTAAGACAGCAAGATTGAAGGAGTCTGATTTTTCTCTTCCCCTGGCCCTTGTGTGGGTTCCGACAGCCAGATCCCTACTCACGCAGCTGTCAGACTCAATGAAGGGAGTGGCTTCTGGAGAGGCGCCAACCCTGGCCTCTCTGATTATGAACCAGGGGCCCGCCCAACACACCCCTCCTGCACGCCACCCAGCCCTGAAGTCTGGAGAACACTACCCACAAGTTAAAAGGGAAGACGTCTTTCGATCCTTTAAAATGTAGGTAAGGCTTAAATTTTATCAAAAGATAATGTTGTTTTAAAAAGGAAGGAACAAAAAATTGTCTCTTCCCCTTCCTCCCTTGTGCACCGAGTCCAAGCTCTTCAGCCTGGGGCGGTGGAGGTCACTGCAGCCCCCACAGCAATGTGCGAACGAGCAGCCAGCCGCTGCTTCAGGAAGGAAAAATAAACACTGACCATCTTCGCAGGCTCTGCAGACACTGACTTCTAGAAATCACTGTGCTACGAGAGCGAACTATGTCCCAGCTGCCAGAGAGACCACCCCTCGTGGCCTTTGACTCCCAGTGCTTGACCTGCCACATGTCTGCTGCCCCCTTCCAGGGGCTGTGAGGGCAGGGACTGCATTTTGTTCTTATGCATGACGGTCCAAGGAGCTGGCAGAGGTCCTAGCCCATAGACATCAACAGGCATTATTGAATGAATGAATGAATGAATGAATGAATGAAATGTCAGTTGCCACCCACTATCTCACAACAAAATACAATCCTCTCAAAAAGACCCTTGGAATCTGGCCTCCATGACCTCGCCCGTCTTTTGCTGTAACAGAGCTGCCCCATGTTTCCTGCAGGTTCCCAAACACACTTCACCTCTGCACACGTGTCTGCAGTGAACCTCCCACTGGTTTTTCTTCCTGACCAGCCACCCACACCTTCGCCTCAGTCAAGCTCAGGTGTGGCCTCCCTGAGCCTCCTCTCAGTCCCAACTGCTCACTAGAAGAGTGATCACATCCTCAATCTTTACTTGTCTCTTTGCTAGTGAGTGAGGTCCTGAAAAAGGAGAACGTCCTGGCCATATGGAAGAGACTCAAAAACGAAAGCAAAACCAGGAGAGAGGAGGAAATGAGGGAACGCGGGTACAAGTGGACCCGAGGCTGAGCCTGCAGCCATGAGGCAGCACCCGGGGCAGGCGGGTCCTGGCTCCGCGGCGCCCACTCCACCGCGAGAGCGTGCTCGTAACTGCCGAGTCACACAACGTGCACCGCGTGCTCTTCTGGGGCCGTCCTTTCCTGCCAGGAGCGGAGGCCATAATTCTTCACTCTAGTTGTTTCCAAGGTAAACTTATGGGGGTGCCTTGGGGGACCCTAACCTGGGGTGGGTTTGGGAGTGTCTTGGAATCGAAAGTGAGCAGATAGGTCAAGAGCTTTATGTTGTTTATCTGCTTAATAACTGTTTATTTACTTGCTTAGTAACCTGGGTTTTTGAATAAGCTTGTTGTAGAGGAAAAGTTTGAAAACTATTATTTTATTTAGATTCTCTTTCTGTGGCTACTAACTACGAAAGCGAACACGGCTGGGTGGCCCCAGGCGCCCCTCTGTCTGGGACCCCCGCTGGCGTCGGGGGCACCCCGCACAGATCCAGCCTTTACCTTTGTTGTCCGCAGCAATAAACCCAAGGATGTTCTCGTGGCGCAGCATGACCGTCTGGTATATCTCCGCTTCCCGGAACCAGGACCGCTCCTCGCGAGAAGAGAAAATCTTCACAGCCACGTCGCCACCCCTCCAGCGGCCGCGCCACACTTCTCCAAACCGGCCCTTGCCGATAATCTCCTGCAGAACGATGGTTCGGGCCACTGTGCGCTGGACAAAAAGGGGTAACCCTGTGGGCCAAAGAGTGGAAAGAAAGCTGACACTGTAAACCTGTTAAACTGTCCCTCCCACTCCCGTTGCCACCTCGGAAAAGCCCTTACCCCAGCGCCCCAGCCCACACTGCCCCACTGACCGTGGAGTGCTGTGGCTGCCCTGCACCGTGTCAGGGTCATCCGCCTCTCGGCTGAGCCAGGCAGTGACAGAGAGTGGGCACGGGAAGGGAAATGCGCAGGATGAGCTGTTCCTGAGCTAAGCAATTGATCATCTCGGCGTGGAGGACAGGTCTGAACAGAAATGCCTGACCAGACTTACCAACTCTGCAACCAGCCTTCTGTGGGCTCATCCACCCACACCTGCCTGCTACTAATGAAGAGGAAAGAGGGCAGAAAAGATGAAAGCAGGGGCTTGAACCCTGGGCGTGCCTTCTGGCTGCTCTGGTCATTCACCACTAGAGGGCAGTGCTGTGTGGCCCGTGGCACCCAAACTGGGGTCAGGGCAGGAAAGGATCTGCCCTCTCTCCAAAGAGACTCACTCAGCATCTCCCTATCTAACCAATCACCCTAACCATAGTGACTGGTGCCTAACTCACTTCCTGTCCCGGATCAAATTAAAAAATGTTGTTACTCCCTAACTCTTGTGGATGTTAACTCCCATTTACAGTATGCTTAGCATGCATTCAGCACCATGCTAAGGGCTTTATGGTAACTATCTCACTTCCTCACAACCACCTGTAAGGTAGGTATTGTTACCATCCCCACTTTACAGATGAGAAAACTAAGGCCCAAAGGGGGAAGGTTCAGGAACTCACTCAAATTCATAGAACCAGTAAGTGGCAGTACAGGGATTAAAATCTAGAACTGTCTGACTCCAAAGTTCCTGCATTTTAACTATAACAGTATAGAACCACCAAAATGTTTCCTAAATTAGACCCCTCATCCCCACTCTCTCTGAGCTAGTCCTAGTTCTGGCTCTTCTTTAAAACACTTCCAACTGGCCATTCTGCCTCCCACCTCACCAGGCCCTGTCGCACCCCACCCTCTACCAGGAGGTTGGTAAATGAATGAATTATCCTCCACGCCACTGCCAGAACTCCCTCCACAGGGAAATATGAATACTTCTTTCCCCACATGAAAACTTCAAGGAGATGCCTCTCATCCTACCAGAGAAAGCTCGGCGCCCAAGATCTTTCCCTCCTGGGTCAGCCCGCCGCTCCCACCCCGAGTGGCCACGCCACATGGGCCTCCTTGTCATTCCCTACACACGCGGTGAACTCACGCCTTTTTGCCCTTTGGCTCAGGTTTTCCCGGACCAGGAATGCTCCCCACCCTCCCAATTCTCTTGCAACTTTGAACTCAGTCTTCAAACCCCTTGGAACGCATCCTCCTCTGGGAGACCCTTCCCAACAATCGCCCCCCTTCCATCCAACCTTGGCTTGGCCTCTTTCTCGTCTTTGTTTTACCGTATCACCCAGCGGGTATTCAGCATATATTTGTTCCCGTGAACCGAAAGTCACGTAAGCAGCAAGGACTTACTCACTTTAATTCCACAGCATTAAAATTCCAACATCTTGGAAGCTCTGCATATTGCAAATTAAGAATAGACTAAACCACCCAGAGAGAAACAGTTATCAGTCACTTTACACCAGCCGACTAAGAAAACACCACGCCCCTCCAGAGCCTCACTGGGACTCTGGAGGCGGAGCTCCCTCCTCACAGCCAGTCAGGTCACAGGGTCAGCCAGGCGGTTCTAACCACTGCCCCACCTCTTTCACCAAACAACAAGTCATATATTTTCTCTCTTCCTACAAGTACAGGGCTTTTAAATCTATCCATCATTAAGCTCTCTACTGCAGAGCTTAATAAAGGCAAAACCACTAAAATTCAAGAGCTGTCACAGCTCAAAGTATTCCTGTGTTCAAGGAGGAATGTCTGGCTGTGAGTGATGGCATCATTTCCCTACAAGACAGTCTCGTCACATGGCAAAAAAATTACATAAACACAAAATTCCCACAAATAGGATTCTATTTGTTTTAGCCAGGATGATAACAATAACCTCTGTAGATGATTTTGTTTTTATAGAGCACAATACCACCCTCTCTAAAACAACTGAGACAGGAACGACCCACTCACCTTTACCCTAGTCTAGTCTCGCAAGAAGGCCCAGTGTTTGACTCAGTCCCCTCACCTGCGACAGCAGGCAGCACAAGAAATGGTGCTGACACCACGCTGCCCTTGCTTAACCCCCACCACAACCCCTGGGCGACTGACACAAGTCAATGATTCACCAAACCCCTGCTTTCAGCTTCACTCGGTGCCCTTAAACTCCCCTTGTGGTTGCTCAGAGATCAATGATTAGCTGTCACGCCTCACAGGAACGCGGCACACTCCCGTTTCTCAAAAGCAGCCCTGGAACTGAGCACTCCACCACTTAGACGGAACCAGATGAATTTTAATAGCTGGATGGTTCCAGAACTTGAAGAAAGGCAGAGTTTCTGGAAGGGAGAGTTTTGCACTTGACCTCTGGAATCCCAGGGAGTGAAAGGTTTTCTGGGACCCTCTTGTCTGATGTTACCTGCACGTCAGACTCCAAAAGCATGGGGAAGCATGAAACGGGATGACTCAATACCGCCAGAAACAAGCGTAAGGTCCAGCCCTCTCCATAAACGCCCTGCCCTGCCGGGCAGCGGGCACGGAGGCCGACGACAGCCAGAGCCCGAGGAAGTCGGTACCTGAGCCAGACCCCGACGTGGAGAGGTCGTAGACGAGGTCCTGGAGCGTCTTGTCTTTGGAGAGGCACATCTCACAGGAGGGATCTTCCATGTCCAGCCTCTGGCGGTTGTGATAAACACGCTGATGGTAGTTAATGACCAGGAAAACGATGATGATGATGAGAAACAGGAGGAACACTGGGCCGGCAATAATGCCGACTAGCTCCACGGGGCCCCACATGGAAGGGTGCTCTGGCTCCTTGAGGTGACCTGGGTCGTGTGAGAGGAGAGAGGGAAAGAACAGAGGGTAAAGACAGGGCGTGCATCAGCCTCATTCAACCTCGACCCCTCCCCCCACGTGAAATGCCCTGTCCCCCTCCACGTGCTCCAGGTACTCCTGACCTCCCCGGCCTCACGGGGCTGGTGCGCCCGCCCCGATGTTCTCCCATGCAGACCTCCCTAGTTAAGGAGCCCTTTGCAGCAGTCAAACCCAAAACCTGCTCTGCAATTTCATGGTGCTTCTCCCATCCTGAGCAGCGCCCCAGACAGATGCGAGGACCTACTTTCAACGTGTGACAGCTCCTTTTAAGCTCTGCTCCCGTCTGCTCCTACTCCCCTGATTGCCCCAGTAACACCCTCTCAGTGGCAGACCTGCAGAGGGTGGGATCGAACACTTTCCACCCTTGACCACTGTCCTTTTTGCTCATTTGAGCCCTCCTTCCCATTTTGGCCCCCACCCCCACCCCGAGGGCTCTGGGGCTGCCTCCTTCAGGATCAGCCCCACGCCCTCCCCTGGGACCCCTGCCTGGCTCTCCCACTCCTCAACAGCTGCGCACCATCCAAACTGCATCTCTTGCCTCCGGGACCAACCTGACAACCACCTGCCTCCCTTACCCTCTGATCCACAAACCTGACATGGGAGGAACCCCACCCCCTGTCACCTCAGGGAGCTTCAAAAAAGCTCCTTCACCTATCCTCAAACAAAGGGGTTGGGGAAGTGCAGAGAAGGCCGAAATGAGAGGGTGCCCTACCTCCAAGGCGAGCCAATAGTCCAACAAGGGTGTCCACTCACCACTGGGCACCCTCAGGTCGATCTTGTTGCAGAAGTCGGTGTAGCAGCAGTGGGTGTTGCGTAGATCCTCAGAGCTCAGGCAATAGAAGGGCTTCCCAGCGGGGACCAGCTCCACTCTGGGGATGCAGGTGCGCACGTGGTGCTCCGTGCCGTCCAGGTTGAAGATGGAGACCATGCAGGCCCCATCTGTCTCGCACGTGTAGTTGGCCTGCAGGCAGCTGGTGCACGAACACAGCAGAGCTGCAGGACATTTGGGAGCAGACGCTGACATCAGTGATCAGATCTCATCCTAGGGTGTTCTCCGGACTTAGAGGATCATTCCTCAGCACACCTGATGTTCCGAAATAAGGAGCTTTTACAGGGCTAGGTCAAAAAGGCGACATCATCAGAGGGGCACAACCCTCCCACCTGTTCACTCAGCTCACAAACAGGCTTTCTGGCCCCACTGTCTTCCCCTAGGTGCGCTATCGTATGCCTGCGAGACAGAGAAACTGCCTTTGGGCTTTGCCTTGCACTTAATACGAATTATTTCATGGCTGGGAAAGATATTTTCCTTCAAATTTAGACTCCTGAGTGCGAGAATGTACCCTTGGGAGACGCAGGTCCCTGCCCCCAACACACACACACACACCCTCCACCCCAAACCACCGAGGGCTCCGTGGAGCTATCGTCGCCCCACCTCCCTCTGCCAGCACGAGGCACGCCCACGGTTTCCTGGACGCAGTCTGCGTGCACCCTGTCACGCACTCCTTCGAGGCTATGCTCTTTTTCCTGGCTAATTCTACGGGCCCTTTAAACTTAGCTTACACATTGCTTCCTTTGAAAGCTTCCCCTGACGATCCAGCATCCTCTTCTTTTAGTCCATGGCAGGTGCCCCTCTCAGGAGGGGCAAAAACAGTATCCTCCAAAGAGGATAATATTAGCGGCCACCTCATGAAGTTATTGTAAGGATTAAATGAGCTAATGCATAAAAAGGGCTCAATAAGTTTAACCCATTCTGAAAGGTCCATGGGTATCACTTTAAAAGCATGTTTTATACATGTGTACACACATTCCTTTTTCAAACAGGCAGATTATGTGATCACCGCTGGGATCAGTGAGTTTTGCAGGGTGTGTGGTACACACGAGTGTAGACTACTGACAGGAAATTACTGTAAATGAACTTGGTGCCTCTGAAAGCCAGCGCGGCAGCCCGGGAGTCTGAAATCCTTTATTTATCCATCTCACAAGAATAGCACAGACGGCAGCAGTTGGTTCTCCCCAACGCTGTCTCCCATGAGCCTAACCTAGCCCTGACCTCTTGGGACGGGCAGGAGTGCGGCTTCGGCCGCTACAATACTTAGGCTGGGGCTCACAGAGCTGGATGCAGCTCTCGACCATCAGGGGACAGAGGTGGGAGGGACCACCCAGGCCCCGGACTGGACAGTAAGTGAATACTATCTGGATATCAAGTGGAAGACGTTCAAACGGGGGCCCCTCGAGAAGACCCGTATGACCAGTTCCACGAACACCAGCCCATCGTGATTGCCCCCTTCAGGCTGTGAACGATCTACCCTTGTCTCTTCCTCCGACACACTGGAAGGCATCTCTTGGCTTTTCAAATCCAAAGACAGATGCTGAGTACCTCGGGGTCCAACCCTCCCTCTCGGGCCTTCTGGACAGGCCGCAGCGCCTGGCCGGCCCAGCCAAGGAGACAAAGGAGAGGAGACAGGAGAGGAGGCGCTGACAGGTGAGCGGACAGTGCCGATCTCCACCATGTGCCCTGTGGTTATTTTTTCACAGCGTCTGATCAGATCCCTTTCTTCTGGGAGAAATTCCAAAACATGCAGCTACCTGCTGAGGGTTTGGGGAGGGCTACACTTTAAGGGCAGGAAGTCCAAAGCAGGCACTCTTCAGGTCTCAAATCATAGAAGGAGTTTTTAAAGTAAATTCCTCCTGAATTTCAATTCCAACCCTTTTAGACACAAGACAGACTAAGGAACCTCCTCAATAACTATTTGTTCCCTTTTAGCCTCCTCTTGCTAATTTACTTCCGTGACCTTCCAAATACTCGATCCAAACCTCTGTGCTCACGCCTGTTACTTGGAAAGCTAATGCCTGCGCCAGTGTCGGCTGGAATGCGCAAGCACCACAGGGGTTCCCGTGGAGCTCACACCTCTCCGTACATGCGCCAGGACGTCAGGAGGGGGGCCTGTTTCGGGAAGCGAGCAGGGAACGCTCACGACTCCACGAGGGCTACTCTGCGCGCAGCGGGACACAGGGGGCGACTCAGGTCAGAGCACTGCTTGCAGGCAGGACAGCCAGATACTTATTCTCTTTTCATTGGTTCACGGCCCCTTTCACAGTGACTCATCCTGGAGAATGAACACACCCACACGTGGCTCATTATTTTTGGGAAGTACTTAGACAATCTTGGTGTAAGACAGGAAAGAGCAAGAGTGGTGAAATCTACTCGGGACAGGACGAAGAGCGGAACTGGGAGCGGGGCCACGTGGGTCTGTGACCAGGAACTGAGCAAGTCCTCGTCTGTCCGAGCCTTGGCTGCCCACCCAGAACACACTGTTTATCTTACAGAAGCGGCATAAAGATTACCCGAACACCCACCAAGTGCTGTGCGTACACAGGGAAAGACTCCCTCTGCACCCCTCTGTACATCCATGTGTTTTACAATGAATGAGAAGTCTAAAAAAGACCTGTTTTTAAGATAACCATCACTACTACCCACACCCCTGAAGAGGTTTCGGTTACGGCCATTAGAGCCGCACAGGGTATCACGGCAGGAAACAGGTCAGAAAGACCCGAGGCTCGAATGCCGCTTCTAATATCAATTACCGGACTTGAGCAAGTTAGGAAACTTCATGCACCCGGTTTCCTGATCTGTGAAGTGGGCCTGTTAATAATTATGTGACAGGACTATGTAAGAATTAAATGAAATAAAAGGTGCTTAGCAAATAGATGCTCAATAAATTTTAATCCCTACTCTCAATGTAAAGTTCAAACACACAAACTTAACATGTGTCTCTTTAACCACTAATTAGAAAGCAGCAAGTTTCAGCAAGAAACCGCCGCTGGAGCCTCAGCACTGCCAGTGACTAGTCGCGTGGCACTGGGCAAGCCACTCAGCCTCCCTGAACCTCATTTTCCTCATGATTAACCAGGAAGAAGGAACTGAACTAGATGACCTCCACAATCCTCCAGATGAAATTCGGATCCAGTTTATTTCTAAATTCACATTCTTTGCATCACTGGTCCAGCACTGGGAAGCTCTGCTTTAAATTTTACGTATCTTTTCCCAAACTTTAAAGACAGACATGGCTAGTCTTCTGTAAATACTCACTTTTCACTGAAACAAAATAAGTGGTAATAAAATTATACAAACATCTGAATGCACTACAGATTTACAAGTATACTAAATCACAAACCTAATTCTGACATCTTTGAAAAGCCACGTCTGTATCAATGGTAACAGCCCTTTGTAATGTTTCACACTTACTCCCCAAGTGAAATCAGTCTGCACACGTGTACATAAACAGCACATCCCTCACAGTGTTAGTGATGCAGCAGAACTAACGACAACCAGGAGAACCAATCGCAGAAGAGAAACACAATCATTCTGCACACAAACAAGTTCCAGAGTGGTCAGAACGAGAATCCTGCTAGCACAGCAAGCACAGTTATTACCAAGCTAGTCAAACCTGAACTGAAGACAAAACTGCCCTGGCAGGGTTTGAACTTGGCTCCAAAATACAATTAGAAGGTGGTCTGTGGTAGGAAGGAAATGCAAATTGGACCCGTGAGAAAAGCTGTGTTTGAGGAAGGCTGACAAGTCCCAACTCGGGCAGGCCAGCCGAGTGCCGCAGAGGCACCGACACAGCCAGGTCTCAGCGAGGAGACCTCGGTGCGGGCAGGACGCCGGCTGGTCCCCTGGCTCACCCACCAGCAGACCCGGAGGACACTCGGCGAGGCTGGGGCTCGCTGGGGATTCCTAAGAATCACCTACGAGCTAGACTCAGGCCCTTCAGCCCAACGTTAGGCCTAGACCCACAGGACCAGGGACAAGGCGCGAGCGCGGTGTGTGTGTGTGTGGGGGGGGGGACAACCGCAAAGGGTGAGAGGCACACACACCGCGAAACACGCACGTCTGTTCCAGGAGAGAAGGGCTCGTGGATGTTCCGAGACATTTTAAAGCCACAGTATTTATGATTTTTAGCTCATATTAAGTGTTCCTGGAGATAGTAAGTCCCATCAACTAAGTTCTTGTGTGGAGCACCGCGGAGGCGCACTGAACTCGCCACCTCCGACTTCGCCGGGCAACCCCCCAGGTCTGGGGGGTCCCACAGTCATGTCCAAACCGGTGGGGCCACCCTCACTCTTCCTGACTTCACACGCCGCTCATAAACTCCCTCTCAGCCCCCACTCTTCCAGATGACAGCACCCATCAGACAGAACAGACTGATAAGATAGCCTATTACAACCCATGATCGTTGTACTTATTCTTCCCTGGACCTCATCCAACCCCCTACAACCTCCTTAGAACAAAGACCACAACTCTACACGACGCGGAGATCCTGAATACCCAAAGTGACCGTGAAAACAAAACAAAACAAAACAAAACAAAACACGAAGGTGAAGGACTCACACTTCCTGATTTCAAACTTACTAGTGGAGTTAAATATAGGCATAAAAATCAATGGAACAGACTTACCAGTCCTGAAACAAACGTATACATCCACGATCAAGTGACTTTTGAGAAGTGTCTACAACTTCAGGGGCAAGACCAGTCTCAACAAACGGGGCTGGACAACTGGCTGTCCACATGCAAGACGATAAAACCGAACCCTTACCTCCCACCATATACGAAACTAACTCAAAATGAATAAAAAATCTAAATGTGAGAGCTAAAACTCATATCCTAAAACTTAAAAAAAAAAAAGAAAACAGGGACAAATCGTCATGACCTTGAATTTGGTAATGGTCTCAGATATAACACCAAAAACACAAGCAACAAAACCCAAATACATGGGCCTTCATCAGAATTAAAACAACTTTTGTGCACCAAAAGAGAATATCAAGAGTGAAAGGAACCTACAGAATGAGAAAAAATATTTGTAAATCATATCTCTAATAATGGTCTTGTCTACAGAACATATAAAGGACTCTTACAACTCAACAACAAAAAAACAACTGAAAAATAGGCAGAGGACCTGAACAGACATTTCTCCAAAGAAAATATACAAATGGCCAACAAGCACATGAAAGGTTATTCACTCAACATGATCTCAAACGCAAATAAATTTCAAACTCAAATGCAGATGCAAACCACAATGAGATACCACTTCACACCCAGGAGGAAGGTCGTGAGGAAGTGAAAACGAAAGAAGCCGGGACCCTCGAACATTGCCGCGTGGTCAGTGCGGAAAACGGAGTGATGGCTCCTCGGTGCGTTCAACACTGACTTCCCCCGTAACCCAGCAACTCGGCTCCTCGTATGTATCCCAAGGGCCCAAAACAAGTGTTCACACAGAAACTTGTACGGCAATGGTCGTTAACAGCAGTATGCACCATAATCAAAGGGTGGACACAACCTAAATGTCCATCAAACAATGAGTGGATGAACGAAATGTGGTATATTCATACAATGGAGTATTATTCAGCCATAAAAATGAATAAATTGATATATACTATAGTATGGATAAACTTAAAAAAAAAACATTATGCTAAATAGAAGAAATAACGCCATGTCGGGTTCCACACACATTACATATTCAGAAGGCACACTGATGGCTCTCTGTCGGGGGCAGGGAGGGGCGACTGCTGGGCAGGGCGTCTGGCTCCCCTCTGGGGCAGGGAAACAGTTCTGAAACAGAGAGTGCTGATGGTTCGCCTCACATTATGCAGGTACTTAACACCACTGAACCACACACTTTAACATGATGAACACTGAAACTGTAAATTTTCTGTTGTATGTATTATACCACATTTTTGAATACCATAAATCTTTGTAAAACAATATACATAAAATAATCTCCATTATAAAACAAAACCCAGCACATTAAACTGGAGGTCCACCATTCATCAGACTGTGTTCTTCCCCCACCCCGAGGCTGGCGGAGACCTTCCAGGACCTCTGCACCCCCAGGGAGGGGGGCCAGTGCCCTCTCCTTCACCATTTTCTCTCTGGTGTTCACCACAGTGCCCAGCAAACAGCGCTGTGCTTAACAAGTCTTATTCAGCAAATCATAGCCTAATAACTGGAGAGGGCACAGGCTCTGCCAGAGCGGCTCAGCTCTTACCAGCTCTATGTATGTTTCTACATCATCATCTATAAAAGGGTTCCACTGCTTTAGCCCCGGCTGGCGTGGCTCAGTGGGCTTAGTGCCAGCCTGTGAACCAAAGGGTCGCTGGTTCGATTCCAGGTCGATTCCGGGTCAGGGCACATGCCTGGGTTGTGGGCCAGGTCCCCAGTGGGGGGCGCGTGAGAGGAACCACACATGGATGTTTCTCTCTCCCTCTCTCCCCTCCTCTCTCTTTAGAAATAAGTAAATAAAATCATTTTAAAAAGGATTCCACTGCTTTAAAAAGAAAAAGAAGTTGTCTAGTAATTACTGATCCAGACAACAGCCAATGCATTTATAAAAATCCTGAACTAGAAAATGGAGGTGCCCGGCACTGAACTGTCACAAAGTGGAGGAGATGTCTGGCACCCCAGGAGGGGCCTGTTGGGGGCAGAAACGGGGCACTGGCCCTGGACAGCAGCCAGAGCTCTAACTAACCAGGGAGAAGATCTCACAGCAGAACAGCGAAGTGATCAGAGGTCACTGGTAAAAAGACCCAAATTACACCTTCCCCTTTCACCATCATCAAAGTACATGAAGACAAAACAAAAACTCTGGAGTTCCCAAGAGCCACAATAAATCAAATTTTTCATGTGTGGCTGGTGGTACCTAAAAAAACCAAAAAAGGTACTGGTAAGAGCAGTTATGAAAAGAAATATAGCTGACTTAATAAAGGAAGCTACTTGTATGAGGAGGGAAAAAACCCACAGATTTAACAATACGACACTTGATAAGTTTTTGGTGTTTAATTCCAATCTGGGAAAAGGTCTCGGAATGTAGTTTGCATGCGAGAAAGGTGTTTGAAAGCAAGCTCCACACTGTATCTATTCTGCAAACCGCCTTTCTGACATTCTGCTTGGAGACAAACCCAGCCTTGGAGAGCTGTCTAAACAAGTTCACCCCTAAGCCTTAGGTCTAGAGAATGAAAGCTTTGTTCTCACTCAAAAGAGACGTTTGATGTTTATGCTAAAGAGACCTGTCATTGCAACTTAATTTATGACTAACTGTAAATACCTGAACATCCAGCAAGGGCCCACCTGCTATCCAGAATGTCAAGGTCAAACCTGAGTGAGTGGCATCATTACGATGAGGTGTGTCCAATGTCCCTGGGACCTAAGTGCACAGACTCAGCCGACATATTTAGACCGTCTACCAGTAACTGGGTATTTCTCCTTTACTAACAGTTTATAATGAACATGCCAAAAACATTGTTTTCCTTCTTCACTGTATATAAATAGGCATATCTATGGCTCATTAGGGCAGGGGAGGACATTTACTGGTGATATTTTGTATCTGCTTCCTGACCTATTTACTACACCATGGATGAGGGGAGACAGTGCAGAGCAGTGTGAGTGAGAAGAGGGGCAGGAATGGCTGCTTCAGGCGTCTGGGACAATGAAGGAGAAAAAAAAATTCAGCCAGGACTGAGCCAAAAACTAATGAGGCTGAGAACGAGTTAATTTGGGTGGGATAAAATGGGTAGGGGCAGAATACACAGAGATGACAGAGGCGGGCTAGGAAGAGAGACTGTGATGTCCAAGCCGCTCACAAATGTCTGTGGTGTCTCCGAGTCACTGGGGCAAAAACTGTATAGGCAGGAGATGATACAATTACAGTAGGGCAGAGCTGGAGCTGTTCACCTAGAATGTGGCCGAGGGGCCAGAAATGAAGGTGTTCAATTAAACACATTTACTAAGCACTTAAAATACGCAAGGCTCTGTGGCAGGACGAAGCCGTGGAGAGAAGAACCAGCCAATTCCTAGCACCCATCTTCAGGAGCTAAAGGGTGGGGGACGGGAGGAGCAGGCCGCTGAAAACCAGTGTGAAGCTCTCCGCGACCAGGGTATGGAGGAGAAAAGCAGGGAGGGCGGAATCACTGACTGGGGGAAGACAGCAAGACACAGGCCTCACACTGGAGTTCGCTGGGTTTGGCCAAGGAGAGGAGGCCGAGGCCAGAGAAGCACCAGGGGTGTTGGGCCCACCGTGAACGGACATATGCAACAGTGTCAGGTGGCTAACTCACACTGGCCGGCTCGTGAAGCAAGGCCAAGGGGTCCAGGGTTGATCCTGGAGGCCATGCAAAGGCGGTGGCACCCCCAGACGCAGAAGCTGTTTTCCCGAGTCAAACCCAACACCGGCATGGACGAAGAGCGAGAGTCTGGAGGCAGAGGCTGGGTGGAAAATTACCTGAACAGGCACCACCGTATGCAGTCGAGCGCAGTGTCAAGAGCACGTGCTTTGGAGTGAGACAGACCTCGGGCCCACTGTGTAACCTCTCCCTGCCCCAGTTTTTCCCTCTGTAAAATGGGGACATGCGTGCCTCAGAGAACAGCTACATGCAGGTGAAGATGAAGTGCAGTGCTTGGCTCGGCACTTGAGCACATCGTGAACCCTGGGTGAGCCAGGAGCTTCTGTCGCTCCTGCTGTCCCAGTCAAGAAGGGCACGTACTCTCGTAGCTTTGTGGTTGCTCCAACAAGCAGAAGAAAAGTCAATTTGCGTATACACTTCTAAAGGGCAAAGAGACTCTTTCCTCAGTATCCCTCTCACTCAGCTTGTCTTGGACATTGAATCTGACAGTCTTACCCATTACAAGTGTGGAATGTAATACAGACATACACCGGAATAATACAGGAAGATTCGGGGCAAGGCAGGTCCACCACAAATGCTTACTTAGGAACAATACAATAATTACTAAGCAATGATTTGAGAAGGAACTGTGTTCCATGTACTCACAGGGGTCAAACTCCCTTTGCCCCAACCTATGTGTGTGCGTGCATTCACAGATTATTCGACTTAAACGATCATCTGAAAAATCTACATCCAGAGCACCCAGAACTCCCTCCAAACACTCACAGATATCTAGGAAAGGGTAACAAGCAGTGGATGGAAGCCACGTGTGGTCAGAGCACTTTTCACACGCAAGGCCTAGCGAGGGGATGGCTGGGTCCTGGGGCTCAAAAACCCTCAGGCCTACCTTGGGAAAGCTCTCTCATTCCCCTCTCCTGCCAGCTTTCTCCTCACATCGCCACGTGACCCAGCACACACACACACACACACACACACACACACACACACACACACACACACGTTTTCAGAATAGCACCTACTTACTACCGCAGTTTCTTCAGGTCAGAAGTCCAGGCACAGCACGATGGGGTCAGTGGGGGTTGTTCCCTCACCTTGGGCCGGGACCTCTTTCAAGCTCACTGGTTGTTGTGAACCCCACCGCCTGTGAACACAGGGCTGAGGTCCCCATCCCCCTCGCTGACAGCCCAGGGCCACTCTCAGCTCCCAGAGCTGGCCTGCAGTGCCCGACCATGTGGCCCCATGAGCAGCTCAGTTTTCTACCTTCCTGCAAGTCAGTGGGAGCATCTCTGCCTTCCTCTTCCACAGTCAGCTGAGAAAACTCTGCTTTCCAAGGGCCAGCTTGGTTAGGTTCTGTCCACCGTAACAGTCTCCCTATTTGAAAATCAACTGATTCGGCACCTTAATTACACCTACCAAATTCCCCCCACAGTGGTACCTAGATTCACATGGGACTGAGTAACTGGAAGAGGGGTGCACACCAAAGGCTGGGAATCTTGGGGGGACGGGGGTAAACGATGAGCTGTGGTTGGCAGAATCACCTTATATTTATCTCTTTATTATGTCTCATCTGCCAGAAGGTGTCCTTCATGAAGAAAGGCATCTGTGCACCCCTTTGCTGGCCACAGACAACAGTGTTTGGAATATGGCTGGTGCTCGATCAGTGCGTCAGAGGAATCTTTCGATCGCCACAGCTCCCTCCCTCCCTCTCCACATGTACGTGTGTGTACGTATGTGTGTGTGCGTGTGTTTAGCTTATTTCCAGGCTGCAAATGGGACTTCTAACTGTATATATCAAAATCCTGTTTCGGTGAAACCATTAGGAGTCCTTGGAATTCCATGACATAATTTTCTCTCTGCTACAATTATCTGAACATCTTTAACAAAATACAGTTAATCCTCGTCAGTCATCGATTCCACACTTGAGTATTTGCCTACTTGCTAAAATTTATTCACAAGCCCAATACCAACACCCTCGGTGCTCTCACAGTCACTCACGGACACACGCCACGTGGCAGCACGTGTGACGCACACAGCGAGTGGACACCGGCGCCCACAGCCCGACTGAGGCGGAGAGGGACAGTGCTCTGCTGCACGCTCGGCTCTTACCGTGCGCATGTGCGCCCTTTCCGTGGTGTTCGGTGCCGTGCGTTTCGCCTTATCGTGCCTTGTTGGTGGTGGTGGTGGTGATTCAGTGTGAGGCTGCCCCCAAGAGCAGTGCTGAAACGCTAAAACCGCGATGTGCCTTACAGAGAAAGCCTGTGTACCGGACGGTGCTGTTCAGGCGCGCATCGCGGCGCTGCCGACCTCAAGCTCGGTGTTAAACAGTCGACAATATACATCACACAAGGCGTCTTCAAACAGAACCACACAGAAGACAAGGTTAGGTACTGGTCAGCTGAGGAGAGTGTCGGACCCGCAGCTCACGGAAGCCTAACCCTGCGCTTCCCCGGGATGAGCAGGGGTTGGGTATTCACCAATCCAGGGGGACGTTGACTTTGTGGAACACAACTCCCACAAGTGCCGGGATGACTGTGACAGCCCCGTTTTACAGACAAAAGAATGAAGTTGAGACAGATGTGAAATGGCAGTTCCTAGCACACCCCAGCACATCATCATTTTCTTTCTTGCATTCTTTCTTTCTTTTTTTAAAGACTTTATTTGTTTATTTTCAGAGGGAGTGGAAAGGAGGGTGAAAGAGAGGGAGGGAAACATCAGTGTGTGAGAGATACACTGACTGGATGCCGCTCTCATGCCCCCAGCTGGTGACCTGGCCCACAACCCAGGCATGTGCCCTGACTGGGAATCGAACCGGTGACCTTTTAGTTTGCAGGCTGGTGCTCAATCCACTGAGCCACACCAGCCAGGGCCACATTGTTTTCTTCACAGAACCTGTGACTAATAATTGTGTTTACTTACTTATTTTCAGTCTAAGCCACTGCAATTTTAAGTTCCATCACAGTCAGAGATTTAGGGGTCTTTGTCCATCTTGTCCTCTGTTACTTCCCCATGCTGAGAACTACTTCAGATACATACCCAAGCGAACGAATAAAAAGTTCTCCTATGTGTAATTGTGTTAACATTAGGGTTGACTGATGCTATACAGGGAAAGGCAGTTACTTTTATTATGTTAAGTTCAATATATTAAGCCAGACAAATACAGGCTTAAGTTTAAGTGGAAAGAGAAGAAAACCAAAAGAACCCCACGGCTGTCTGAAGCAGCACGGTCTGAGCCAGAGAGCAGGCAAGATCACCGGGACGGAAACTTTACAACGAAACCCCGGCAGCTCTACAGAGTACAGGAGAGAGAGATACACTCTGCAACAGTCGTTGTGCCTGGTGTTACATTTATCCACGATGGGGAAGCCAGCAGGCAGAGAGAACCGACCAGGGCAGAGATGGTGCCTCTGGAGCCCAAGTTCTGGTTAAATTTGTGCCAGACAGAGAGAAGTGGAGAGAGAGAGAGAGAGAGAACACTGAGGTGAGCAAAAACCAAGAGCAGGTATTCAAACCTGGCCAGGAGGCACTGCCTGCAGAGTGAGAGCATGCAAGTTAGACTGCAAGGGACCGTCAGGTCTGAGCAGCTGACTCCCTAAAAGGTTTCAGCAATCCCAGTCTAGGAGGAACTGACGGGCTAGCAGTGGGGCTGGTGAGAAAGGGGACTAGAGGATTTCCGCTGTGTAAACACAGAGAGGGGAATGAGATAAGACCCCCTTAGTCCAACCCCTACTATAACAGACAAATAGCACAAGAATTCAAGACACAGAGGCGGGATTCCAGAACTACTGTTCACTGCTGCTCTGAGCAAAAACTGAACAGTAAACAATAAGGATTTCAAAATTAAAACAAAAGAGCCACTTCAGTATTCTAATTTAACCTTCAAAAATAAAGAACATCTAAAGCGCCAAGAACCGAGAATTCCATTCCACCTCAACACCCTGTACTCCTGAGTTATTATGAGAACAGACTGCACGGCAATTCAACTCATGCTCCAAAATGCAACAAGCGGCTTCGGCAGGACACGCCGAGAGCAGCAGCACGTCTCCTCTCCTCCGTTTTCTGATTCATATTTCGGTGGCAAGGTTACAATTAGCTCACCAGTGGAGAATAAACCTATTTATAACACAGCAGTCCACCTGAAAGACACAATCAACTAAAAAGGTTTTTAGGGGCAAGTGAAGTGCCGCTTCTCCCTGTGCTGCCTGCAGGTTCCCAAGGTCCTTTCGGATGAAGTCCTCGGTCTCACCTTCCTGTGTTCACAGCACCATCCCGGCCACTTCGCTCAGCCTCCATGTTCTTATGTAACATTTACATACTGCCATAAACCTACCCAGAGTTGTGCAAGAATTAAAACGTTGCCAAACCAATAAAGCCTAAAGCAGGTCACTCCCTCCAGCCTGCCTTTGATTAGCACAGGTATGCTGCCCGGTCTAGATGTCAGAGCCCGTCAAAAGACAGAAATTAACCTGAGGAAATCTGACACCTACAAAAATGCACAAATAAGAAGAAATTAACCACTCGGTGACACGTGGTGCTTCTATCAATCCCAAGCGAGTATGTTATCCTGCCCCGTGAGATAAAAGTAACCCAACGTTGCTTGTTCACTGAAGTCAGAAACTGTGTCTAAAAATACCTCCCAGCCAACTGGCTATCAGTTAAGTCAGTCTCACAAATGTCCCAATCAGAGTGACATGAATTATTTCCTTACTTTACAGAGGAAACACTGAGGCAGGCACAGTAAGATTAAGTGACTTAAGGACAACCTGTAAGGGAACGAAATTCTGGGGCTGGAAACCAGTCTCCTCCCTCCAGCTGGCTCTAACCTTTAACCAGAGTAGCCATTTTATTATGTTTCAATCACATCTGTTCCAGGAGCTCTTTTAACAAAACTAATCAGAGATTTTCTTTTCCTCTCCAAGAGTTCTCTTTCACTGTACTTCAAAACTATGTCCACTGAACAAAATTACAAGACTTGGCTTGAAATAAGATTTTCAGTTTGCTCACAGAAATTCAAAATGTTCCTATCAAAACCTCAAATGTCACCTTTGTTGCTTTTGCCTTAAGAAAGGAATGTCTTCTGCCACTAACTAATGCAATTTTACATTTTTAAATATTAATGTGAAAATTCCAAAGCTCAGCTTTAAAACATGGCACACCTATCAAGTGAATGCTGTTTATAACCTGGAAGTCATTCTCCTTATTGCTGGCCTGTTACTAAGTCAAAGTTAATTCACTGATTAATAGAAACACCTACCCTTGCTGCCCTCACGTCACGTCCAAGTACCAGGCATCAGGGCTGCTCAGCTCTGCCACTCCCCCAGCCCTCCTCGGCGCAGAGCGCAGGGGAGGAAGGCAATCAACTTCTTGTTATCCTCAGCCTCTAGGTTCCCAGAACTGACGTTTCACTTTAAGCCTTTTGCAACAGTGGTCTCTGTAGCATGCACTATTGGCAACTAGATGTGTCCCGGAAAAAACTACAGTGTCTGGCCAAGAAGTTTAAAGGCCTTCGAGAATGTTTGCTGGACACACAACCTAATTTCCAATTTACCAAAAAAAGAAACTAATTCCCTATTATGACCACCCATTTCACCCCGACAAACATCCATTTTAGGATGCTTACAAAAAAAAAAAAAAAGAACTCTGCCCCATTCAGAGCCAGTCGGATTATCAATTAAACATTCTTAACTAGGCTCGCAACAAGAACGGCCCCACAGACACCACACCACATTCACAGGGAAACGGCTGTTGTCCTGCACACAGTAGGGACAGGATAAAAGGGATTTAAAGACTTACTCAGACACGTATCAAATGACAAACCTGAAGGCCAAGTCTCCCTATTTACTACCCAGCAGAGAAACAACAGTATGCTACACTCCCCGAAAGCATGGCCCACAGTAAGGCCCAGCAAACATCATTCAAGAAAACCATGATCTTACCACAGATGCCAGGCTGTGCTCACACACTTCACCGTGTTGATCGGAACCACGGCACACCAGTCGTGCTCAGAGCAGCGAGACCCCGCAACACACACGAGGTGCTTAGCAGAAGTATCAGCCAGCGAACAAAGACCCCACTGCACAGGCTACACCACTGGAAACAAATATCAAAGCTGAAGATAATGAACTTATCTTTGAGACGCCAAAGTGGGATGATGTCTTTTTTTTTTTTTTGATTGTCTGGTTTATTAATGGAGACTGAGCCCACCTGAGAATCATTGTTTCTCGTGGAGAGGAGAGCCAGAGAACACACTTGACCTCCCACTGCTGGGAGGCCAGGGGCAGCTGAGAAGTCAGAGCAGCAGGCTTTGCAATACATCAGAGCACATGCAATCCTGACAGTCTCTCCCAGATCCATCTGCAGGTCAATAATCACTCCAATACAACTGCCAAATATAACCTTCATCTGCTACCCCAATGCCAAAACACACTGGAGACAACTCTCTTAAATTAAATATTTTAGGGTTTTATCTGCTCTTCTCAGCCCCACAAAGCCTGATAAATAACACACCCAGTTAAGGGTGCCACTGAAAGGTACCCACCTATACAGTGGGAAGGGTGGAGGTGGCATGGGCAGCAGAGGCTGTGGGGGTTGGAAGGGGAGGGGAGGGGGACGGGTGGGGAGTGTGTGTGGGGGAAGGGCAAGTAAAAGGGGTGGTGTGAGAAGGTAAATAAGTACTGACCAAGGGCCAGGGAGCCGGTCCAGTGGTGGGATCTTTAAATAATCCTGGGGGTTGGAGCCTGGTTCTAGGATTTCACCTGAAAGGCATCCACTACGTGAGCAACTGAATGGGCCCCCTGGGGTGGGGTGAGGGAGGCGAGATGGAAAGCAAATACACCTAGATGCAGATTAACCATTCTGAAACTAGGTTTCCTAGGGTTAGAGAGATTCCAAAGGCAAACTCCAAAACGGCTGAGGGGCCTGTTCGTCCCACTTCCTCCAAAGAGCTTCCACACTGCATGTGTATTGGCAGGGGGCGGGAGGGGGGTGCCCCACCAAACTCAAGGGACTGGGTGAAGGGGAAATGTGACTCCCTTTCCCAGAACATGAGGGAGGAAGGAGAGGGAGGGGAAGAGACGCCCCGAATGCAGAATTTGAAGGAAAGGTTAGAGACCCCTTCGCCTATCATCTGAGATGTGCAAGGACTCTCATCTTCAGGATACCTCGGAAAGCAAAGACCTCATCGCCCCAGCCCCACGATCTTGGCGGGAGAAAAGGCATCCCCCAGCAGCATCTGGAGGGAGGGTATGAAGACCCCCACCCCTGGACAAGCGGAGGGGCAGAAACATGATCTCCACATTTTGGGAAAGAAGCCCGCACTCCCGTCTATGGAACATCAGGGTGCTGGGAGCGCGACCCCCAAGAGCTCCCCGAATTCAGCTCCGCCTGGAAGAGGGCTCGGGTCCCCAGGGGCCCGGCGTCAGCTCGGTCGCGGCTGGGCGGCCAAGCCAGGGGGGTCAGGAGAAGCCACTGGGGGTCACCCCGACCCCTCCGCGCCCCCCGCCCGGCCATGTTGTGCGCGTGGGGAGGGGGCGCGCTGTAGCCCCGGCGCCGCGGAACGAGGCCTCGCCCTCGCCCGGCCCTCTCCATCCTGGCCTCCGCCCCCCGTCCCGGACTCACCCTGGATCCCCCGGGGCCCGGACCCGCCGCTGCCGGCGAGCAGAAGGACGACTAGGGGGAAAAAGGAGGAGGCTCCGGCCGACTCCGCCATAGTAACCACCGCCGCCGCCGCCGCCGCCGCCGCCGCAGCCCAGCAGCGCCCAGCGCGCGCGCGCGCGCCCCCGGCGCCTCCCCTCCTCCCGCGGCCCGGCTCCCGCCTCCCGCTCCTCCGCCCGGCGCCCGCACGTGCGCTCCCGGCGGAGCCGGCGCCGCGGCCGCCGCGCGCGCCCCCGAAGGGCGGGGCCGGGTGCGCGCGGGCGCCCGCCTTAAAGGGGAGTGTCCCCGTTAAAGGGGTAGGAGGGGTGCGCCTTGCGCCCTTGGCCCCCCTCACAGGTGGGTGAGATCGCGGCGCGGAGGAGGATGCGTGGAGGAGGCCTAGCGGAACACGCATCCTCCTCCCTCCCCTGCATCCCACCCAGGGAAGGTTATCTTATCAGTACCGGCCCCCTCCCCGCATGGAATGTTCTAAGAGTCCCAAGTGTTTTCTGGTTCCCTTCGTTCCTACTGCCTATCCTCTAGCCCTATCTATCCTCTAGCCCTATCGTGTCCCAGCGGGATCGTTGCAACCGTCTGCTACCTGGTCTCCCCACTGGAATCCTCTGAACGCCCAGCAACCTGTATGCCCCTTTTCAGAACATACGAAGAAGGCTTTTTAAAAAATTGATTCAAGAGAGAGAGAGAAAAAATATCAACTTGTTGTTCCACTTATTTATGCATTAACTGGTTAATTATTGTCTGTGCCCTGACCAGGGATGGAACCTATAATGTTGGGGTTTGGGACTAGTTCTAACCGACTGAGCTACCTGGCAGGGCCTGTTTAATGACAGTGCTCAATCTCTGTAAGGGTGCTAGTGAGGCGCCGCCCCCATTCTGCTCCTAGGTAGGACCCTTTTGGTAAACAATTTGGCATTATGTATCAAATACCCTAAAATATTCTTACCCACTGACCTGGAGTTATCCCCTGTCTTCAAGAAATAATAGAGGACAAATGTTCACGAAAAGTTTTAATTGTATGTTTATCATTGTAAAAGGCTAGAAACGTAAGTAGGCAATAATAGAAGACAAAACAATTATGGCCCACCCACATGATGGAGTATTATTTAGTAATTAAAAATTATGTTTATGAAAAGTAATGAAGTGAGAAAATGTTAAATGAATGATAATAGTGATAAACGAGATCATGGTAATGGAAAAGCAAAACACAGAACTGTTTGCATGTCACCCTAACTTTGTTGATACTACATATCTGCGTGGGGAAAAGGCCCAGAGGAAGTTACCCAATATCCTCAGTAGTTATTGCCAGGATAATTTTTTACTTTTGTATTTTCTAATTGTTTTACAAATAAACAAGTGTTCCTTTCAATTTTAAGGGAATGCTTATCAATGACAAAATCACCTATATCTTTCTAAAATAATTCACTTGCTTTAACTTGAGAAAGAGATTGAAATTTTGAAAACGGTAAAGTGCTGGATCTGAATTCTCCTTTTCTTATTAACTGGATGTGAAAACGTGGGCAAGTTTTTTAACTCCTCTAAGCCCAGCTTTACTGTTTGAGACCCAGGGGTGGAGATGACCAAAGGGCAAAAGGAGGAGCTTCTCAAATGGAGTCTTCACCGAGCAAATTGTCACCAACCTGAAGAATGCCCAGCCTCACGAGAAAACAAAAAAACAGATTGCAGACACACTACACACACACACACACACACACACACACACACACACGTGCAAAGTCATGCAGAGACGCTGTCTACAAATGGGTCAGTGTAGCTAGATGAGTAAACACCTTATTTTTACACTGCTCTCCCTCACCCCCACCCCCAATGGGCAGCTCCCTTCTCTAGTCCATTAAATTGGTCTCCCAAACTCTGCACCGCGGCCCCCCCGCCCCCCCACCCCCCACAGGGCTCCCAGCTGTGGTGGGCATAGCACTAGGTGACTGTGATAGTTTCTTAAGACTGCTGTAACGCCACAAATTGGGTGGCTTAAAATAACAGAAATGTATTCTCTCACAGTTCTGGAGGCTAGAAATCTGAAACCAGGGTGTCAGCAGACCCATGTTCTCTCCGAAGTCTCTGGGGAAGAATCATTCCTTGTCTCTTCTAGTTTCTGGCAGTTCCCAGAATCCTTGGTGTTCCTTGGCTTGTGGAAGCATAACTTCAATCTCTGCCTTCATCTTCATGTGGTCGTCTTCCCTCTGTGTCTGTATCTGTGTCCAAATTTCTCTCCTTACAAGGACACCCGTCACTGAATTAGGGCCCACCCTAATCCAGTATTAGTCCACGTAACTTCAACTCGATTATATATGCAAATATCCTAGTTCCCCATGAGATCATATTTACAGGTTCTGGGTGGACGTAAATTTGGGGGATGCTATTCAACACAGTGCATTCATTCACTGACCCTGTAATCAGGAAGGGAAAGCTGTGCTCTCAAGAGCACATCTCCGAGGCCCAGGGGAAGGGACTAGTCTTTCCTAAACCTTATTAAGTGCTGCCACTATGGCTGCAAGACCAAGAGTCCCAGAGGGGACATGGGGTAGCTTTACTCCTAGATAGCAAGGTCAGCCACATACCTGAATACACGGCTCAGGGAACTAGACCGCTGGGTCCACAGATCAAATGCCACCCCAGTGAGCAACCTTGCTAACATGTGACTTGAGCAAGATATTTTTCCTCCCCAAACCTTGACTCACTTACCTGTGAAATGGAGCCAATAATAGTTCCATCTCACAGAGATGTTGTGAGGATGGATAAAGATCCTGTATGTGAAGCACCTAGCATAGTGTCTGACACAGAGGAGGTGATATAAAAAAGGATAGCTATTCTTATTACGATGATTTGACCTTTACTACAATCCTGTGAAGTGGCTGAGGCGTGTCAAGGTGTGCCCAGTTTATGGGTGAGGCAACTGAGACCTCAGCAAGGTAAGCGACTTGCCCAGGCTCACATATAATTAAGTGTTGAAGCCACAGCCTGCTGTTCCCGTATTTATTCAGCATTGAAACATCTTATGCTTTTACAGGGACTGGTCTTCAAGATCCAGCTATGGGTGGGAAATTAGACTTGAGAAGGTGGGGGAGGGAGGTTAGTTACACCCTTCACACCCTATTTCTGAGAGTTCGAGGCTTCTGCTCAAGTCAGAGCTTTCCTAGGTGATGCATCTACTTTGCCTTTAGGTCCCAAGCTGCGGGGACTGACCAATCTACCTGTGCTGCCTGTGACAGCCTGGCTCTCCTACCATCCCTGAAGGCCTCAGCAAAGTGTCCATTTCTGTAAGCCTCTTTAATCTTGGGGCTGGACCCATATCCCAATCCATGAACCCGTTGTTAGCCCTGCTCTGTCATGAAACTCCCAGGACCTGTCAGGATTCACTTTTCCAGGAAAAAGTCTTAGTCCCCAGGCTCCACTGACCAGACCACCTGGTCTTACAGCTGTCGTCTTGCATGCAGCGCATTGAGACTCCCCGCCTCCTGGGGGATTCGTCACAGTTTGCCTTGGTGAACAAGGAGCAGTGTCATTAATTCCAAGAAGGCAATAGCTCATCTTCAGTCATTCATTCTAGAGTCACTTGTTAAATACCGGCAGCATCTCAGGACAACATATAAACATCAATAGGTCATGGTCCTTGCCCTCAGGGAACTTACAATCTAATAGAGACAAGCATGGAAAATAAAGCAACAATGTGTTACACATGCTATAGCATACACCTGTGAAGGGTCAGTGAGGGCAGTTACGAGGGCATGGATGATTCACCTCTGCAGGGACAGGCTGAGGAGGCAGGAAGGGTTTCAGAAACAGGCCAGGTTGTAGCTGACTCTTGGAAGATCAAAGAATGTTTCCTAGATAGACAGGCTTTTATGAAGCAAGGGAAGGCAGCAGATTATTCCTGGCACAGGGAGCAGTACGAGCAAGAAACTGAGATGAAATTGACTGGCATTGAGGGGAGTCCCGAGCAGCATGGTGGCACACTCAGGGAGCACAGGGTGAAGCGGGCTGATGAGAGAGCTGAAAGGTAGTGTTGGAGGGAAAGACAGACATCAAAACATACTTGGAAGTGGACTTTTCTCAGGGTTCTAAGCAAGGAGGTATACTAATTGTGTTTTAGAAAGACAACTTCACTGAACCAAAATGAACTTGCACTTTGTACAGATGGTTGGAGGAAGGTGAGACTGGTGGTAAGGAAACTAAAGAGGCAATTCCAGTAGCCCAGACAAGACAGGAGGAGGACCTAACCCTAGGCAGCAGCAGTAGAGATGGGAAAGAGAAATAGATGCAAGAGATTTTAGCCCTGGCCAGGTAGCTAATTGGTTAGAGCATTGTCCTGACACACCAAAATTGTAGGTTCAATCCTCAGTGAGGATGCATACAAGAATCAATCAATGAATGCAAAAATAAGTGGAACAAATCAACTTTTCTCTCTCAAATCAATCAATTAAAAAAAAACATTTTAAAGAGATAGAAACTACAAGATTGATTGGATGTGGGAAGTGAGGGGGAATTGGGGGTGGCCCCAAATGATTCCAGGGTAATTTGACTTGGGGGACCAGCTGCTTGGTGGCTACATCTAGCAGATTAGCAAGAGCAGGTCTGGGAGAAAGACAATGAGCTCCCCTGGGCCTACCAAGTTTGGAGGGCCTCCTGAAGGTGCTTGGAGCTGTGAAGATACGGATTTGGAAGTCAGCTGCATATAATGGCTATCCAGAGAACCCTAGAATTACAGCAGCAATACCACAGGAAAAAGCAGATGGAGAAGGAAGTCAGAGAAATAGGAGAACACCTGGAAATGATAGAAACATGGAAACCAAGGCAGGAGAGGATTTCAAGAGATCAGTAGTATCCAATGTGAAGAGGTAAGATGAGGAGCAAAGAGTGTCTAGGATTTGATCATAGGAAGCCTATTGGCCATGTTTGCCCGAGCAGGTTCACTGCAAGACAGAATGGAGACCTGTCTTCAGGGGGCTGCCAGTGAACAGAAGGTGAAGGCTTAGAAAGACTGAACGTCCTCTGTTCTTTAAGAGAACTTGACCATGATGGAAAGGGGAGATTTGGATCTCCTTCAGAATGATGGACCAGGTTCCCTGAGCAAAGCTGCTGAAGAAACAACTCAAAATGCTTGACAAACTAGCAAGAAAGTGAACATGCAGGTCAAAACTAAGGAACAAAGAGAGGAGAGCCGAGCACAAAAGCTGGCTTTTCCCATGAGAACATCGGTATCCCAGGTGAACTTGAACTTCAGTTTTCTAAGGTGAATTGGACACAGGGGACAGGACACAAAACCTAGGCCTGCCCAAGGTGGGCAGTCTAACAAGCGACCCTCCGCACAAAGCCGAGACCCACAAGGGTAATCGTGCCCTCATTCTACCTATGGACCAGGAGTGCTCTCCCCGAGGGGGCTGTGGGCAGAGTCGCCGGGCTTGAATCTTAGCTCTGAGTGAGAATGGGGGGAAATCTCCCTTGGGGATTCATAACCCCAAGCTGGCCTTCATGATTTAATTTCATTCCACATTCTCCCTCCCTCAGTGGTCTGAAGAACCAGGTTATTTAGATTCAAGTGGTCCTGGCTGCTAGTACTCCCTGGTAGGACCCAGAAGAAAGAAGAGGCAATCTGCTCCAGAGGAACCCATCTTCAACTCAGGCTAGAAGAAATTCTCACAGACAAAATTCCAAGAAATATAATCTACATAGTTGCCCTGACCGGTGTGGCTCAGTTGATTGGGCATCGTCCGGCAAAGCAAAAGCCGCTGGTTCAATTCCCGGTCAGGGCACATGCCTGAGTTGCGGGTTCGGTCCGGGTCAGGGCATGTGTGAGAGACAACCGATCAATGTCTCTGTCCTCCTCTTCCTCCCTCCCTGTCCCTTTCTCCCAAAAAATAAATAAAAATCTTTTTTTTTCAGTTGTATAACTTTATTTGGCAATCAGCAGTTAGTTCTCATTCCCATTAACTGTTTGTAGATTTTTGAAAGTGGCGACAGGTAGGTAGGTCAGCAACTGGCAAACAGAGCTTGTCCGGTGAACTTTCATCCTCCTTCCGTTTTCTGGACAACCGCACCCGGAGGCGGTGGGGACAGTCCTTACTCCTTTGGCCCACACGGCTCTGCTGAGCCCGGTGTCAAGGCTCACGTCTGGAGCTCCCATCTCCCTCGTGGCAAATTGCTGGATCTGGGTGCCCGAGGGGCACGCTCCTTGAAACCCACTCCATGGATGCGCTTGTGGATGTGGGTGGTGTGCCCTCTGGTCACCACCGCGTTTATGGTAGGATGGCCCTTCTTCTCACCGCCCTTCTCTGTGGGAGCCGTTATGCCAGGCCCAGGTTGGAAAGCTAAAAATCATTTTTTTAAAAGAAATATAATCTACATAGTTAAATCCGAAACCAAAAAATAACAGTCAGTTTAGAATTGTATGCTCATAGAAAATGTCTTTCAAAAGTCAGATCTTAACTAAAGTGTGTAAGTTCTATACGAGTTCCTGTGTACTTCGCTCATTGTTAGATGTTCGATAATAGAAGAAAAACAGTATGTAACTTCCAGGATGAGAGAAGGAAGGAAATAGAATGAGATATAAATAACCCAAAAGGAGGCAAGAAAGGAAAGAAAAAAGATAATATTAAGTTGGAATAAATAGAAAGCACAAAGTAAGATAGTGAAAATAAGTTCAAATACACCCATGATTATAATAAATATATATAAGCTAAATAATCAAATTTAAAAATGCAGTTCCAGACTGGACGAGAGAGAGAAAAGGGAATTTCTAGAAGGACACCAAACAAGATCCTTGGTCTTGTTGTTTCAAAAGGAAGGAGAGACTGCAACTCAAATCATTATTAAGGAGCCAAGAGTTGCTTAAAGATACAGGAAAAAGGAGTGAGTGGTGGCACCAGAACCCAGGAAGGACGAGGGCACAGGGTCACAACCCAAAGGCGCAGGGAGTAGCCTTGGCCTGGAGGAGAGTGTCACCCTCCTGGAGGCTGGAGGCAGGAGGGGAACAAAGAAGTTTATAGGCATGAGAGGGTCACTTGCTGTTCTCCGTCAAGTTGCAGTCATGGCCGTCTGTTTGGGTACAATATAGTCAGGAGGCAGGGTGGCACGTATGGCAGATGGGCTCTAAGAGAGAGGCGAGAATTTGTAAAACCACTGTGGAGGGCGGGAGTGGTATCCGGGAACACAGAAAAGTGGGAGAGGACCGCCAAAATGGCACTAGGCCGGGGCTGCAGAACAGAGTGGCAGTCATAACGTGCCTGTTTCTTTGATGGTACAATTTCCCCTGGAAATGGTCAGCAGCTCAGGGTGGGACCGGAAGAAGGGATGTTTGGAGGCTGGAGAGGTAAGGAGTGGGCTTTGGGGGCTGGTGGGAGAACAGATGGGCCAGGGAGCTGACCAAGGCAGGGGGAGGGCCGCTTAGGCAACGGAAGGAATTCAAAGTTGACAGCGCCTGGTGGCTGAGGTGGGGAGGCTGGTTAGAGGGACTGCTACAGGCGGGAGGGCCCCAAAGGCCTAGTCAGCGTCAGGGACCTGATGTGGTAGCAGCATGCAGTCTGCTCTCAGTAGTTCCATAGGATGGTGCTGAGCTGATTCTTCTCAAAGAAAACCCTCCCTAGACTTTTCTCACTTTCTGCTCCAGAGGCCACGGCATGATTTTAGAGGCACGCCTTCTTTCTTTTCTTTAACCCTCACCCTGACTGTGTTCTACCCCAGTGCCTCCTTGGTAAACAGGCCCCATGCCCTCAGCCTCCATGACTCACACTTCAGTTTCTATCCAGGCATGCCCAGTGGCCCATGGGGCGGCTCTCCCGGTCATTCTTTTGTTGCAAACCTCTAAGCTTTTGCCCGTCTGGCACTCCTCTTCTCCATGCTCTCAGTGAGGCCACAGCCTGAGCCTCATCCCTCACATTTCTGGTGCTACTAGTGCTACAACCACCCGACGCCCTGGCCACGCCTCCCCACAGTCACCAGGCACATCCCTGCATACCTATGTTCTGAGAAGGTCCCTTTCATTTTGTCATCTGGCTTCTTGAGAACACACAGACTCCTATTGCCTCATAGCACCCAGCCAAATGCACAGCAATCTAAATCTGGAGCAGGCCTTGGTCGGACCCTGCCATTTCGCAGATAGAGAAACTGAATCCAGAGAAGATAAGTGACTTGTCCAGGACAGAACCCAAACTGGCAGTCAAGACCTTTACATGACATCCATCCAGACTGACTTCTGCCTGCACATAAAAATGGTGGCCAGAGACCGACTATCTACTGTCCTAAGAGCTTCATGTGGATTATTTAATCTTCACAACAAGCCCACGAGAGAGGTACTACTATTTACCCTTTGTAGAGATGAGGAATTGAGGCGTAGGGAGATAAAAAATACTTGCCCAAGGTCACCCAGCTAATCCTAGTCCTGACAGCTCCCCTACTGTACTAGAGCTTGCTCACTCTTTCTCTCTCTCTCTCCCCCTCCCTCCCTCCCCTACTCTTATACACACACACATGCATCAAGTCCTCATTCATAGTCCTCCCCTGCCTGGAGAGTACCTACACCCTCCTTTACATCCAATGACAAGAGTCTATTGCTCTCGCCTGCCTACACCCCCTCTCCTAGGTGAGTGCACAGTCTGCCCTCTGGCCACAGATGATTGCACTAGGGTTGGGCATCTGAACCGAGGGAAAGCAATAAACTATTCAGTTGTTCTTTCATGAGCATTTGAACTAATGAGGCATAGAAACCAAGTTACCTAGATGGTGGTGGGTGCTGTGGAGGAGTGCCTGGAAGCCATGCTGGGCCATGTGGCAGCAGAGTGAATGGCAGCAGGGAGAACCAGGAAAGGGGAGGGAGCAGAGGCAGGGAGAAGGAGGGGAAAGGAGGGGGGAGGAGAGGGAGAGAGGGAGGTTACCCAGGCGTGCCTGCCAGTACTCGCGTGTATACACACGCCCTCCAGCCTCAACCACTGTAAGAGTCAAATTGTCCTCAACACATATCCAGCCTCCTGTCTGGACAGGTCCCATGAGATCTGGCTGTGTTTCCCACTATCGGTTTCTTTGAGATTCCCACGCATCTTTTCAGGAAATCCTCTTCCACTCCCTCTGCCGTGAGTGTGCTTGACTTGTAGACGAGGAGCCCTGGCTAGAACACCCGCTCAAGGAACTCTACCCATCCTTCGGCACAAGCTCAGGGTCCGACTTCCCCAGGAAGCCCCCCCCCAACCTGCCCCATGTCTTGGGTGCGTTCATCTCTCCTTCCCCGGACAGATCACGAACCCCACTGTGTCCATGTCCCTCCTGACATTCAGTGAACACTTGTTGATGGGTAGAATCTTTTAACTTTGGGGCACCTGTTTCCAATGTTGCCATCTGAAGTTGGACTATATTGCTATCATTTTATGTTCTAGCAAATCCATGCTTCCACCCATCATTTCTTTATCCTGGGAACGGGTACTGAATGTCCATGTGCCAGACACTGGGCTGGGGCCCCGGAGAAGGTTCAGATGAAGTTATCGGGTCTTACCCTCTGGGAGTTTTCTCCTGCCTGCTCCTCCTTCCCCTTCCTCACACCAAGTGCCCCCCCGCCCAGTCTCCCACCTGTCCTCATGCTCACACTGCTCCCCACTCAGCAGGACGCCCTGGAGTTCTCTCCCCACCCTCCCTCCTTTTCTATCATTCTATGGTACAGGAATTGACACTATAGTCTGAGTGTCTGTGTCTTTATGCTATTTTAAGACCCCAGCACTTTGCAAAAACCTAGTGGAGAATACTGCCAAAGCGGGGGGTGGAGGGGGGGGCTGAGCAACCTGAGCCTGGGGCCGACGGGGTGTCTGGGAGCCAGGTTATCGGAGTCAGCAGCAGAGCCACTAGAACCCGGCTGTTAGCCGCTGCTGGTCTGACCCGGTCTGGCCCGATCCGATCCGGCCGCTGCCTTCCCTTTTCGGGAGCCCAGGCCTCACTTCCCCCATGGTTCGCTTAGGAGTTTGCACACCAGGCAGCATGTAAAATTGTTGTGTTTCTGGAAACACACGCGCACACAGAAGCCTTGAAATTCTTCTTGGAACGGGTCCAGGGGTTTATTTATGAAATTCCCAGGGGGTGGGAGAGACAGAAGTCTGGACTTTGCAGACTGAGTGCTGTGCCGTCGTCTTATCCACATCACCACCAGCCCCAGTGTGCACTTTCTAAACACCCACCGCGCCCGGGCGGCGGGGGCGGGGCGTGCACAGGTGCTCCCCGCCCCGGCCAGCGGGGATGCCCGCCGGCCCAGCCAGAGGAATGACGAACCTGGCACTGACTCTGCGACCACTGGTTCCCCGCTCTTTCTCCCACCAGCCCCCGCTTCCTCACTTTCTGGCCCTCCTTCTTCTGGGTCTGCAGCCTCTCTCCCGGTCGCCGGCTCCACTTTGGAGGCCATGCTGTCCCGTGGATGGATGTCCGAGTCCTCTAAAGAAAGGCGTCCTGGCCGGCTGCTACATCAGTGAGAACCTGGGAGCTGGCTGTAGTGTGCTAAATCGTCCTCTCTGATCCTCTCCGGCTGGGCATGGAACGGAACTGGGGTTTGTGCTGAGGCATGGTGGGGTCTGCCGGCTGCGGGAGAAAGTCGGGGTGGGCAAGCCTCTTAGGCCGGTTTCTGGTCCTAAGGACAGACCGTGGGACCTTCAGAGACGACTGGATGGAAGCAGAGTCAGGCTGATGGGGTTGGGGAGAGGACCACAGCTCGGCTTCCTTAACTCTGCCCTCCATCTGAGAGGGAACTTGGCAGAACCGGAGGCTTCTGTCGCTTCCCTCCTCTTTGTTGAAGTGGGAAGGGGTGGGTCTAAACGTGGCTTCCCTTTGCCATGTGCACCAGGCCTTTGAAGGGGAAGGCATAGTCTCTGTATCTGTGCCATGACTGATCTTAAGGAAATGTGTTTTCCTCCGCAACCTTAGAGGTAAGCTCTCAGTTGAAAACATGGAATAGCTTGCCAGTGAAGAGACAGGAGGACAGAGAGTGAGCCAGGAGGCCACTGCGCCTACCGCAGGGACGGTAGGACTTTGGAAAATCAAAGGCCACCATCCAGAAAATGATCAAATCAGAGGACAAGTAGTTCAATATATTCAACAAGAAATGGGCGCTGGAAGAACAATAGGGACAGTGTCCTTTAGGGATGACAGAAACGTCCCTACCTTAAGCAGCCTAGGCTCCAAGCTCTGAAATTTAGGCTCCCCACTCTGTTTAGGAAAAAAATCCCAAAAGTTCCAGGGCCCCCACGAACCTCTGGAAGTTTCTCCCTCCCTTGGGCAGCCAGAGCCTGGTTACACAGAATGAGTTGGGGTGAGGAGATGTGCCTTCTAGCCGCCACTCCCAGGTGAGCAAGCAGGTGTGGGCAGACTCACCTGCCTGGAAAGCCTGTTGGGAGGAGGCGGGCCCACTCCCGGCTGGGAGGGGCACAGCCTCCGTCGGCCGGGGCTTGAGTGCTCGCGTGTGCAAATGTGTGCCTGTGTGCAAGCATCTGTGGGTGTACAGGGCAGGGGTTGGCACAGTGAGACAGGCACAGCAACACCCCCCACACTGCCACCACATACCCTGAAAGCTGTGCTAAGCCGTCAGGACCTGCCTCCCCAAGTGAACACGCCAAGGTCCAGCTCTGTTTCCAGGCACCCGAGCAGAAGAAAGACCATGGGCTTTGGGTTCAGGCACATCTAGGTTCAAATCCCAGCTCTGTGACTTACTAGCTGTGTGATTTGGGGCCCATCACTTAACCTCTCTGACCTTTGGGTTCCTCAACTATAATACAATAATAATTTTTATCCTGCAGAATTTTTGTGAAGATAAAATGAAACCATCCTCTATCCATTGCGAAAGGCTGCGGACAGGAAAGGAATGCTTTCCTAGAGGTCTATCATGCAGACTGCCAGTTTTTAACCTCACCATACCAGTCTCCCCTCTTGTAAAGCAGGCAGAATAGTGGTCCTACCTCATAGCTTTGACGTGAGGATCAAACAAGTCAATACAAACACAACACATTTGATGGTGTCTGGCTGTGGTAAGTGCTCAGAACATGTCAGCTGCTGTTCTGCAGATCACCCAGCTCGGAGCCTGCGCTCACACCTCCGCCGTCTTTTGTCTCAGGACCAGCCCCTGTCCCAGCTTGCCCTGCCTGTGGCTTCTGGCCAGTTTTTTCTTTCTTTCTTTCTTTTTTTTTTTAACAGTAAAATCTGGTTTTTCCCCAAGCTGGTCCTTCCCAGGCGTGCTGTTGTCATGGGAACCTCCAAGGGCCGCCTGGATTTGGGGGAGGAAAGGGGTTGTGGATTAAAGCCAAGGAATCCCAGCAGTGGGCCAGCCACCATGCTAACCCCCAGAACAGTTGCAGGCAGTGGGGCCAGAGGGAGGAGTTTGGGGGGTCGCTCCTGTCCTGCCTTGCCCCCACCACCCAGCTCTACCGTCTCTTCAGAAACAGAGTGTGGTATACCGAACACCATTGTTTCTTTGTGGGGCTGAACAAATGCATGGCTTCACAATAGGGATTTATAATTGATTTATTACTCCTTTATACTCTTTTTTAAATCCTCACCCGAGGGTATGTTTGTTGATTTTAGAGCAAGAGGAAGGAAGAGATACAGGAGGGAGAGAGAAACATCTATTGGTTGCCTCCTCCATGTGCCCAGACTGGGCATTGAACCTGCCACCTAGGTATGTGCCCTGACCCGGGAATCAAACCTGCAACATTTTGGTGCACAGGACAGTGCTCCAACCAACTGAGCCACACAGCCAGTGCTCCTGTTTACATCTGAGGACAAAGTTCAAGATTCCAGAGTAGGTATAATTAACCTCATTAAGATGAGGAAACTGAGGCCTCAGAACACTTAAGTGACTTACCAAAGTCATTTAACCAGTGAAATGTGAAACCTGCACCTGAAACCCAAGTCTTGTGATATTTCCATTAGCCCCAAATGCCTGGGCTGTAGGGGTGTCTGCCTTGGAGAGTGCAGGGGAGGCAGGGAAGAGGGCCCAGAGCTGGTCCCCATGACCCAGTAAATACCACACCGCACTCTCCTCTGGGTGGCGATTCTGAGAGGGCCGAAGAACCACTCTCCTCTCTGCCACCACTAAAATTCCACTCTTGGAAATCAAGGCAGCCTTTTTTAAAGAGCAAAATAACAATATATCAAGAGCCTGAAAGCGTTTCTGAAGTTGGGCCTCATAATTTCACTCCCAGAAATTACCCCAAGCATATCCATGCACTTCCTGACCCCACAGCCCCAGCTGCAGGAGCTCACCCTAAAGAAACACTGTAAGCAAACACATGCACAGAGACGTGAGTCAGGGACATCACCACAGTTTCAGCAGAGATAGTGAAATATCGGTGACAACTGAATATTAAAAAGTAGAGAATTGTTCATGCACAGTACATCTATATAAAGGGTGGCAGAAAAGTTTTTAATGACACAAAAAGAAGTTGATGATATACATTTGAAGTGGGAAAAAGGCATGTTATAAAAAATGTGTAGTATAATCTAATATTTACTTTTAAATTATGCATAAAAAGAGCTGAAAGGACATTTTTTAATTTATTTTTATTTTTTAAAGATTTTTAAAATTTATTTAATTTTAGAGAGAAGGAAAGAGAGAGTGAAAGAGAGGGAAAGAAACATCAATGTGTGAGAGGGACATCGGTTGGCTGCCTCTCGCACACCCCCAACTGGGGACCTGGCCCAACCCAGGCGAGTGCCCTGACTGGGAATCAAACTGATGACCTTTCAGTTCCCAGGCTGGCACTCAATCCACTGAGCCACACCAGCCAGGGCTATTTACCTTATTTTTAGAAAGAGGGGAAGGGGGAGAGAGGGACAGAAATGATCTGTTGCCTCTCATATGCTCCCCGACCAGGACCAAACCTGCAACCCAGGCACGTGTCCTGACTGGGAATCAAACTGGTGACCTTTCGCTTTGCGGGACAACACCCAACCAACTGAGCCACACCAGTCAGGGCCATACCTCATTTCTTACCTTCACAATAACCCTATAAGGTAGGTAAAGTATTTAGAACGTTGTTGGTTCCAAGTACTACCGATTCAGTTTAGCTATTGAAGAAAAATAAATGTATCTTCTCACTTTAAGAATGCAGGGTTTTCTGCCGAGCTCAGGGCAGCTGGTCTCAGTCGGTCACTGGACACCGGATGTCCAACGTGCAAGACCCTCTGCTCCTACCCGCCCTTCCTCTCTGGGCCTCATTTCATCTGGGCACCTGCTTTCATCTCCATGGACGCGGACCAGCTTCCCCTGCTGCCCTTCCGCATGGGGATGAACACGCAGCTCCTGTCAGCTGCTGGGAGTCCGCTCAGCCCCGCTGTGCAGGAAGGGCTCCGGTGTGACTCCTAGACCCCAAATCCTAATTCAGGAGGTCAAAACTGAGGGTCCGGTTTGGACCAGGTGTCCAACTCTGCCCCAGTTACCTGTCGGGAGTGGGTCATGTTTGTAAGAACAAAGCTTCCAGGAACTGCCACCGTCCCTGAACAGATAGAAAAGAAGGCGAAATTCCCAGAAAAGGATGGGAGAGTGACTAGTGGAGGTGAGTTATGGAGTTGAAAAGAAAAATCAATACATGTCAGACACAGCTCGTACTATAATTCTTCTTTCTACACATGAGGGCGCTGGGGCTCAGAGAAGTTAGTCAACAAGCTTAAAGTCACACCTTCAGCTTGACCTGGGAATTCAAACCCAGGTCCACCTGTCTTCAAAGTCCACTCTGTCACACCTCCTCATCCGCTTTCTCTACTGCAAGGGAGTTAGACTAGCAGTGTTCTAGAGACAGAGACAGGGTGCACAAAGGCCCAGAGACGAAAATCAGCGCTGGGTCTAAGGAGCTGACAGGAAGGAGTCAAGCATAGTTGAAACAGGAAGAGGAAGGAGGGCTGTGGAAAGAGATGTGGCCAGAGGTATGGGCCTGGTCGGATTAAGCAACACGGCCTGTTGATAAGGAGTTTGGAATTTCACCTGTGGGCAGTGACATGCAGTGGAGAGCATTATGGAATATTGATCTGTCTCTTAGAGGAACTTCTCCAGCTTCAGCTCGAAGAATGAACAGGAGAGGCTAGATGGATGCAGGAGAGTAGGAGGGGGTTCCATTAACCTAAGTGAGAGAGGCTGGTAGCTGGGACCAGGGTAAGGATGGAGAGAAGCGATGGAGAGATAATTTGGAGGTAGAATAGACAAGACTTTGTGTTTGGTTGATTGGCTGATGAAGGGGTGATAGGGAGGTAAGTCGTGAATGAATCTCATATGTTTGCTTGGATAGTAGTGCCACTCTGAACATCAAATATGGAGCGAGTTTGAGGTGGCAGATAACATTCATCAGACATGATGAATATGGGGTGCCCAGGAGACATCCAAGGTGCCTTCCAGAAGCAGCTGGGTCTTGAGGTCTGGAGCTCAGGAGGGAGATGTGGGCTGGAGACAGAGATGGGAAAGTCATCAGTGAGCGTCAAAGCCAAGGTGCGGTGAGCTCACCCAGGAGGTGTATGCAGCTGGAGAAGAGGGCCTGGGACAGGGCACCGGGAACACCAGCGTTTGCAGAAGAGGCAAAGGAAAAGCCTGTGCAGAGGTCTGCGGGGTACCTCCCAGAGAGGCGGAGGGAGACCGGCAGTGGGTCCCCCCACAAAGCCATGGGTGGGAGTGGCCAGCAGGCAAATGTTGCCCTGAGGTCGAGTTAGAGAAGGAAGGACTGGATTCCCCAACAAGAAGGCCAGTGGTAACCTCCAAGAGATCAGTTTCCATGGCAGAGCCAGAAGGTGGTGGGCTGAGGAGTGAGTGGGAGGCCAGGAAGCAGAGACTTTTCCAGTGAATGTGACCATGAAGGGGAGGGGAGGGAGATGAAGCTGGTTGGAAGGGGGGGCAGAGCTCTTGTTGGTCGCACGTTTGTGCCCTTGTGGGTGGGACCTGGTAGAGAAGGGCAAGTTAAGGATTCGTTTGGGAGAGTGAAGGGTCATTAAGACTGAGGAACCTGAAAGGGGGACCTGAGGAGGGACAGGTGTGGATACAGGTGAGTTCATAGGTATAGGTTTGGTGTTGGCTGTTAAGAGCATCCTGGGGCTTCCGTTCTTGATGAAGCAAAAGGCAAAACCAGTGGAGGTCTGAGAGTCCCAACCCTTACGTCGACAGCTGTGACAAATCTGTTTTTTGCCTCAATATAATGGGACCAAATTCTGAAATACAATGCAAGTGCGAATCTGGAAACATTGTGGAAAGACCAGTCTGAGTTAGTGAATATTGTTTAAAAAGAAAGAAAGGAGTAATTTTATTCATTTCAGGTACATAAAGTAACACGAAATATTACCTAGTGGTTGAGAAAGAATCACTTGTAATTAGCATAAAAATTATTTGGAATGTCAATTAGTTTTTCCGAAGTACTTGACTATGCTTAAAAACAGTACTTGAGTATTTTAAGAATTCCCCTTGTGGGGTGCAAACCACATTATAGCTCCTTTCAGGCCTTGTGAAGTCTGCTTAAATGCAGTTAAAATTTTTTTTCTGGAAAAGATACCGGCAACATCAGAAAACAGTTTCTGGCAAAGGTAAGATTGTGCAACTGTGCAAGCCCGGGCACTTTCCAAAGGCCGTTTCCACCAGAGAGCAGATCTGATTGCTGGAGATTGTTACTAAGGGAACAGTGGGGCGTGAATATAAATTTCATTTCACAAAAGACCTAAGTAAAGTATTGATCCAAAGGGAGCAGCCAGTGTGTCCGGGAGGAGGAGCCTCTCCCAAGGTGAAACACACACACGTGGGCACGTAGGGGTTCGTAGGCCGCCAGCGGCTTTCCCCTTGCCCTACAAACCTGTCCTTTTCAGCTGCTGCCCCATGAGGAGACCAGTGAGGTTAGGGAGCCAGGGGCCGGAGAGAGGTGTCGCCTTTCTCTCCTCTTACGAGGTGGACGGACAAAGTGACGGTATTGACACCAAGCCAACCTGGAGCTCTGCACAGTTGAAGCCCTGAACACTGCCAGTGAGGACAGTTTCCTATTATTATTATTATTATTATTATTACTACTACTACAGCAATTCTGGCCAGGCCCTTTGCCCAACATGAGCACGATTCCTCACAACCACTTCACGTCTCATCCCCACTTTAGGGTGAAGAAGCCAGGCATTCTGTGCTACTTCGTGCCTCGAATCATGAGCTGGGGAGTGGCTGAGTCAGAACTCCAGCTCTGCAGCCATGGGTTTTGTTTTCTCTCCCCTGGTACGGGCCTCGGGTCAATCACGTGGTCACATATTATCATCATGGACCTGGACAAGCCGGCAAGGTCTTTCTCAGATTATTTCCTACCTCTTCCTCCAATCTCCTTCCCAGTCTCCACCCACCTTCCCCCCCCACACCGCACACGCACTCCGGTGAGCTTGCTCGGGTTCTTAAATGCATGCACGTCCTTATGAAGAATGCAGTGCTGTTTTGAATATGTATGCATTCTATTATTGGTGTGTGTGTGTGGTAAGAACAGTTGACACAAGGCCTACCCTCAGCATATTTTGCAATACACAATTAGTATTTTAACTGTAGGCTCTATGCTGTACAATAGACCTCTAGGATTTACTCATCTCGTAGAACCGACACTTTGTGCCCTTTGACGAATACCACCCCATTTCCACCTCCACCCAGCCCCGGCACCGCCACTCCTCTCTGCTTCAACGAGGCTGACTGTTGTAGGTGCCTCACGGAAGAGGTACCGTGTAGAATTTGTCCTTCTGTATTTGGCTTGTTTCACTCAGCACCATGTCCTTCAGGATGTCCCTACATCGTCACAGACTTCCTTCCTTTAAAATGCTAATATTAAAATCAGTTAAGGGCTGAATAATATTCCATTGTGTGTCTACACCACATTTTCTTTACCCTTGTGTCTGTTGACGGACACATTGTTTGCTTCCATGTCTTGGCCACGGTGAATTGGGCTGCAGTGAACATGGGGTGCAGACATTTCTTGGGGATCCTGATTTCAATTCCTCTAAATAGATACCCAGCAGTGGGATTGCTGGGTCATACAGTAGTTCTATTATGTGCTCTAAGTTTATATAAAAGGGATTGTGCTATAAGCTTCACTCTCTTTTCACCAGCCAATTCTATATTTTTAAGCCCTATCCAGACTGTGGCGTGTATACCTGGCCCATCACTCCCAGGTGACCTAGCGTTCTGAGATACTCATCCACGACGTTTTACTTCTCCGATCCCCCTGGCATAGACGCCAGCGCTGGCTCCAGCTCTCCCCTCTTGTGAGCAGCGCCATGTTGAACTGCCTCATGCTTGTCCTCTGGTGGACTTGTCTGCGAATGTCTCTGAGGCACAGACCCAGAAAGGGTATCACGAGGTCAAATGGCACAGGCTTACCCACTTTCACTGAGCCATGCTACAAAGGCTGTATCAGTTCATGTTTCTGCACGGACTGCGCAGGGGTTCCCATTTCCACACGTCCTTGCCAGTACTTGGCATTGCTCACCTTCCTAACTTTGCCATTTTGGTGAATATTTGTTGCTATATCATTCAGATGTGCATTTCTCGGATTAGTGAGTCTGAGCATTCCTCTCTACACTTGTTAGTCATTCAGGCTTCTTTGTGTGTGTGAATTGACTCTTCACGTCTTTTGCCCATTTTTTTATCGGGTCTCATTGATTTGCAGGAGTTTCTCACATGCTGTAGATATTAATGCCTGAACAGTTTTAGGGACTGCAGATATCTCCTTTTGGTCTACCATCTAGTTATTAATTTTATTAATTCATTAATGTTAAATTTATTTATGGTATGCAGTTAAAGAATACACTTATATCATTATATCCATGTATTTCTTTGTTTTGCCGTTTGTTTTAAAGGCCTTGCTTAAGTCTTCCCCACCATCGGGTCACAAGGGCGTCCTCTTATATTTCCTTTTATTAACCTCACAGTTTTCCTTTCACATTTTGGTTCTTAATCCATTGGAGTCCATCCTTATATGTGATGTAAGGCAGAGAGAGACCCAACTGCATTTTTCCTCAAAACAGTGATCCAGTGTTCTTAACACTATTGAACCTGGCCTTAAAAAAACTAATATTTAAACAGCTTTATTGAGATATAATTCACATACCATACAATTCACCTATTTCATGTGGCTTTTAGTGTATTCAGAGTTGCATAACCATTATCACAATCAACTTAGAACACTGTCCTCACTCCCCCCGAAGCGCCCCCCGCCCCACACCCTTCAGCCATCATCTTCACTAGCTTGTGGTGCCACCTGTATCCCATTTCGGCTTTCAGGTGTCCATAGGTCTGCTCCTGAGCTCTTGTTATGTCCCCCTTGTCCATGTGTCTGTTTGTCCATTCACCTGGTATTATTCTATTTCTATTACTATCGCCTGTCTTACGTCTTATCATCTGCTGGGGCAAGTCTGTACACTCCCTACTTCTTCAGAATTGACTGAGCCAAATTCACATATCCTTTGACCCCAGAATTACACGTTTTAGAATTTATCCCACAGATACAGTTGAATTAAACAAAATTTTGCACATACGAGTCTAGTCATTGCTGCATTTTTTGTAATAGCCCAAAATTAGAAACTTCCAAAAATAGGGAAGGGTTTAATCATGGTATGTTCAAATAGTGGAATACTAGGCTGCTGTTAAAAAGGAAGAAAGCAAGAACTTTCTACGTGCTGATTTGGAAAGATCTCCAAGATATATTACAAGTGAAAAAGGTAAGGTGTAGAGTAGTGTACAGACTAGGCTACTTTCATACAAAAGGTGGGACGGACAAGGGTCCATGTTCAAATTTGCTTAGATACACACAAAATCTGAGGGGACAGAAGCATAGGAAATTAAGACTAGTGTTTCTTTGGGGGTCAGGGAACTTGGGCAGATGGGAGACAAGGATGGGAGGGAGACATTTCACTCCCTACCTTTGAAACTTTTTTTTCCCTTAAACTACAAACGTTTATTCGTCGCAGCTGTGGAGGTGGGGGTCCGGGATTGGCACCACTATGGTCTAGGATCCGGGCGAAGGCACGCTTTCCAGTCACGGGTGGCCGCCTTCTCATCGGTGCCCTCGCATGGTGGAGAGACTCTCTACCTCTTTTCGTAAGGACACAGGTCCCATTACGGGCTCCACCCGAGACCTAATTACCTCCCGGGGCTCCCACTTCCACATGCCACCACATTACGGTTTCAACATGTGAATTTTGAGGAGACTGAACCATTTACTTTTGAACTATGTGAAGGTATGCCCTATCACAAAGTAACCTAAAATAAGGAAAAATTGACTTAGCTCTTCATGAATTTATATTCTTCCACATAAAATTGAGAATAAATTTGTTGAATTACTAACAACAACAAAAATCCAACTGGAACCTTGACTAGGATGAAGCCCTTTGCTCTCCACGACTCTGCTCCTCCCGTCCAGTGCCAGCAGCGCGGCGACCAGACGAGGGCCGCAAGCCGGGAGCAGGCCGCCGGGCGGTGGCCAGCACAGAGACAGCCAGGAATCCAGGAGAAAGTGTCCGAGTTGTATGTGACGGTCAGCTCTCTTTTCAACAGTGGCCGTGTAGAACCACCTATTCCACTTCTTAAGGATTTAATTAAGGAATTAATCTTTGGGGAAGAAACTCCTTCCTGTTTCATTAAGGAATTCGTCTTTGGGGAGGAGATAAAAAGGAGCGTCGGGTACACACCGTCAAAGCACCTCTGTGTGAGCCAGCAATGGCAGCTGCGCCTGAAGTGCCAGTGAGGCGAAGCCTCATCACCCACCTGCTGGCAGGTTATCTTAACTGCAGGCTGAGCACGGGAGGGGAGGGGAGCTGCCTGCGTCCAGCTGAGCTTACAACTCCGAACCGAGACGGGCAGTCAGATGTGCTTTGCAAATGTGTTTGCTTTGTTTACTTTTCAAAACATCAGTCTAGTTTCTTGTCCTGAAGAATCATAGATTCCAAATTAGTAAAGTCAAAATTAATGAGATTTTCCAGCAATGAGCCTGAGACAAAAATGACGGAAAATCCACCAATTATAGACTGTGCAGCCACCTAATCAGGACTTGGATCCAGGCCTCTGGCGGGGGTGTGTGTGGCGGGGGGAGAAGGAAGGTTGTAGATGAAACCTGTGCCTGGGTGTCCTTCCTTCCTTCCTGTTGCCGCTGCCCTTTCCCCTGGGCTCAGTGGCCTCACAGCACCCACTACTTACTGCCTCTGAGCTCCTAACTCTGCCCCCACCACCTGGTTCAAGCCAGGCACTACTTCTAAGGGCTCTGTAAGACTAAATTCCTGGAAACTACAAAATAGGGCCCAAGTAGAGGTGGGGGGCATGTTTTCTCCTTGGTTCTGGGAAGCAGTGGGGGAGGGGTGCTAGGAGAAGGAAGAGGGCAGAAAAGGCAGACAAAATGCCCATTATACCCAAGCCCGTCAATTTCCTTTTTTCATCTCTTTATCAGTGTTTGTGACTGAGCTTCTTATCAACAGGAAACGCCTGCCTAAGGGGATGAGGCAGGTCCAGGGGGACTGGACGCCAGGGACTGGGAATTCTGGGTAATGCGCTGCTGCTGTCCAGCCTGACCAATGGCCTCCTGATTTTCCCAGGACCCAGAAAGGCTCCCAGGCAAACCCCTAGGAAGACAGCATGCCAGACAGGTCCCGAGACCAGAGGGTCTGGCGGGAACTCTGGGTGGGGCTCCAGGCCTAGCCCTCTGTGACCAAAGACAGGTCATCCAACAGCTCAAGCTATGAAGTAACAGTTGCCCTTGCCGCTAAAATCCACCAAACCCCTCCTTTCTAGCTAAGAGGCCAAGTACAGTGACAAGTTCACAGACGACTTAGTGACAGTCACCCCAACTGGCCTTCTGGTGTGTTTTCCTCAAGCCCTCAGAGGATGCTGCCCGAGCTGGGCATCCTGGCCCGCAACAATTTGGTGCTTGGCAGAGGCTTCTGAATGAAGGTGGGGCCAGGGAGGGGGCATTGGAGCATTGATTGACCTCCTACTGTGTGCCAGGTGCTTTAAAAACACTGATCATCGGATTAGGATACTGGTCTCCCAGACGGATCTCCCAGGAGAGCCACAGACTAGGGATCAGATTTCCCACGAGGCTAAAATCAAATCTTAGTGCTGAAAATAAATGCCCATGAGGGATGTCTGGGCCAAGCAAGGCGTTATGGGCGGTTGAGAGGAACAGGTTTATCTAGATGTCTTTGCAAGGGAACTGGCTGTTCTAGAAGAGTAGGAAAGGTTCGCACGGAACAGAAGATGGGCCACCTTGCTCCTGGCTCCCTGCCCTCTGCCTACCAGTTGCCCTTGAGTAGCCACCCCTGCTTGTGGTGCTGGCGGTAATAAAGGAAATTCCCTGTGCCTCCCGACCTGCCCCCGTGTCTCCCTGGACAACCCCATCTCCCCCCACCTCACCACTTGATCTTGCGGCTAGGGATCTAGGTCAGTAAGAGTGGGTGGGTGAGAAAGAACAGAGAAGAGACTCATCCAGACGTGACACCCCGCAGGGCAGCAGTGACAACATTTTAACCTGAAAACTGCCTGAAAATAGACTGTGTCTATGACATTATGCAAATGATATGCAAAGTCAAGAAGCCCTCTGTCTCTATTTCTAGCAAACTGAATGTGGCCCTGATGGAAGCAGCTTGTTCCAAGAGTCGCCCACCCGGAGTGATGACTGCACTGGAGCATCAGTCCCCCCCCCCCCGGGGGGCTGGACTTAGGAGGACATGCCGCCCTCCACCCCACTCCCAGGGCTGGCCTTGAGGCTTGAGGACCTGGCCATCTCTGGATCTATTAACCTTGATGTGAGTGAGGATAAGGAGGAAACAGAGCATCCTCCCTGAAGGCTGATGTGAGGCAGGACTGAGGGAGAAAGGCAACTCGGAGGGCACAGAGAACTGTCCTTGAGGGCCAGGGAACCGCCAGTGGGGAGGGATGCTCTCCAGTTCCAAAGCTCAGGCTCCGGGAACCACCTTCACCCCCATCTGGGCATGTTACAGACACTCATCGTCCCTCAGGGAGGGCCTACACAGAAGATCCTCTCCCTCTTGGTAGAGGTAAGAAAATTAGAGCCGAGGGCTCCCAGGAAAGCAGGGCAAAGGTGCAGGCAGTCAATGGGTTCTCTTCTTTCAAAGGCAGGCAGGTTCCCTGAGGCTCCGTGTGGAGACAGGGCCTGGGACCGCAGCCTCCCCCGGGGACTCCTCTACCCCTGCCTGGAGGGCTGTGAGCCCGTGCTTCTTTTTCAAGTCCCAGCCAGACTTCCCGGAACTCATTTTCTGCAATTTTCCTACAGCCTTTCTGTCCACTCGCCAACCATAGTGTGGACATCAGGGTGGGGACGTGTAAGGACCAGGGTCTGGCAGGCACAGGGGCAGGAGAAAGACTGCCTTTGTGGGACGCCAGGAATGTCCTCGCGCCCCGTGCTGGCAAGGAGGGCACTCACTGTCCGTTGCTTGGACCCCATGTGCTCTGCTCTAGGCATGAAGGCGACTCGGGCAGGAGTAGAGGAGGGCCTCTGTGGTAAAAGGAGTTGGGGTACACTTTCTGAGTACTCCGGGCATGGGGGACCCCATCTGAGGAGTGAATTGAGAACAGGGCATTCAGGCAGGCAGGTCCAAGCTGCCTCTGAGTGAGGACACAGAAAGCTCCTTTCGAGATGTGTTTTTTGAGGTGACAGTACCTGCATAACGGAAGCAACGGGGAGCTCACCCACGCTGTCGCCAGGGTGGCGGGGTGGCAGCCTCCCCACTCCCCGCCCACGGGAGCGGTGTGGGTAGCGGGGGTGGAGGGGCACTGATGAGATCCCGCCGCCAAGAAAAAGCCGGTGGGTCGCTGTGCAGGGGTGTGTGGGCGGCGGCCACCGTCCAGCCCTTCGGCCAGCAGAGGGCGCTGAGGCCAGCGCCAGCAGGCAGCCTGCTTCCAACTCATGGTGTGAACAGAAATTTGGGGTGCTGTGGGGAGGGGGCAGGTTTAAGCGAAGCCTGAGCAAATTATGGGCTATCAATTAAGGGCAAAGCCCAGGCATGATACCTGGGGCCTTCCTCCCCTCAGTTTCCCTCTACAACAGGTAGGTCACTGCAGAGGCACCAGCCCAAGAAGACTCAGCCAGGAGCTCAGGTTTCCACCATGGTTTTATTGAGGGGCTACTATGTGCTAAGCACGAGCTAAGTGCTCTCACAAACAATGTCTCCAGGTAAGTGACTGTAATTTTGACTCTGGAACACCCTTCTGCACACAGGCAGAAGCACTGCACAGACGGTTCTCACCAGTGCCCCCTCTCCCCACTGGTCTCTGGCTGTTCTCCTAGCACTGGCCCCTTTCTCTCAACCCACCCCCTGTCACTCCACCTCCTGCCTCAGACCTTCTCCTTGTAGGGATTTCCTGGGCTTTGGGGAGCTCCAGTTTCTGGCTGTGGGGTCTCAGGAGCCATTTGGCCCCCAAACCCAATGGAAAGAAAAATCTTTCAGGGAAGGACTCGACCTAGGTGGGTTTCAGGGACCAGAAGACTGGAAGCAAGCTGCCCCATGGTGATCTGGTAACCCAGCAGGTCCATCCAGCTTTCTGTTTTCACCCAGTTTCACTTCCTGGTTCTTCCCCACCCCCACCCCCACCTTGCACAATGCTGGGAGAAAGGCCTGGGAAACTGCCCTGGGGGTGCTGGTGGAACTGCCCAAGAAGCTGGCCGGCTGAGGTTGTGCCTGGTCATTTACAACAGGGGGAGAGGAGGCTGTGTTTTCTTCCTCTCCTGTGAAGAGCTGAGGGTCCTTCTCCACCCTGCCTCAAGGGTTGAGGGCTGTGAGTTCAGGTCTTTCCAAGCCTGGGGTTGCCCTTTGTCCCTAGCACGAGCCCCACCCCACAACCCCTCAGGGCCTGCCTCCAAACCCCTCCCCCCTAGGCCATCCACCCGCCCTGGGTTCAGGGTAACCTCAGGGCCTGGACACACATCCTTGACTTCCAAATGCTGAACTTTCTGTGTTCTTTCTCTGCAGCCACCAAGTTCTTTCTCGACGCACACGCTCTGGGCCCTGGCCAAGGCTGTGGGCCTGGGCCAGGGGACAGTGGGGAGCAGCAACCTGGGTGCTAGAGAATTATTGGCTGGAGCCAAATTTCTTCTGAGCTTTGGAGGCCCTGCCGGAAGCCAGTCTCAGCCCCTGTCAGCCATGGTCAGAGAAGGCAAAGCCACAGAGGGGGCAAAGGCTGGCCTGTCTGCTAAAAGGCCAGTGACTGTCCGCGCCCCAGGATGGCCACTGGCAGGAACTGGAGCCTGTGGAATTAGACTAGGTGGCGTCTCAGACACTCCTGGCCTCAGACAAAGTTATTTTCAAATCCTCATCTTGGGCCAAATCGCCAGAGGCTGGGGCATAAGGAGTAGAAGGAACTGATGAACTGAATTCTGGACAGGCTGACATTTCAAAGAACATGAGAGCTGAAAAAACCTCAGAGGATGTCAGGAGCAACCCTTTCAATATGCAGATGAAGAAACAGGTCCTGCGACAGTGAAGGACTTGTTCTTGTCACTTAGCAAGCATCCAGGACCAGGACCTGGTTCTCTGGCTCCCGGCTGAGCCCCTCCCCAGCCGTGCTTGGCCTCAGTGTCCTCTCAGTTATTCTAAAAGTGCTGGGCCCTACCCATCTGACCTGCCAATGGCCTGTGGCCTATGGCCATGCCACACCCGTAGCAGGACCCCTTGGTTTGAAGGCCCAGTAAGTCAGCTAGAATGGGGCTAGAGGAGAGGCCCAGGGTCAGGCCCCAACTCTTTCAGGCAGCTGGCAGTCAGCTGGCAGGGGCCCAGGCATCACGGAGCAGAGATACAAAGCCACGGAGAGAAACTCATGGGCCCCAGGCATCTGGGGCCAGAGGCTGAGGCCTGGCAGGGCAGGGTGTCTCCTGAAGGCTGGACGAGGCCCCCACCACCGCGGCAGCTCTGGTGAAGCAGTGGGGTTGGCCGAGGGCAGGGGGTAAAGTGCAGGCCCAGGCTCTAGGCCCGAGAGACTGGGATTCCCTGGCTTGGCCATCCTGGCTCTGGGTCCTCCTTTGTGTCCTGTCCTGGGGCGGTGGGGGGTGCACCCAGGGCACAGTGGTGGGGACAGAGCCAGGCGTCAGGGAGCCTGCCGCTCTGAGCAGGCCAGACAGTGGGGAGATCGAGTTTCAGCCCAGCTGTATTTTTGGCTAGATGGGCTGGGGGCCGAGCTAGGCAGGCACAGCTGCCCCTAGAGGGGCACTCTCCTCTCCAGCACGCACACACTACCTCTACTGAGATAGGCCGCCACGCACAGTCGCCCCCACCACACGTGCTGCAGGCCGAGGCAGTCAGGTGCCAGGCCCGAGGCTAGCGCTCCACCGTGGACTTCTCCAGACCACTGCCGAGTTTCTGCAGCGTCTTCTTGATCCGCAGCGCGGTGAGGCGGGCGCAGGGGTTGGGGTACCAGCACTCCCGGATCATCTGTGCCAGGCCTGAGAGGACCTGGGGTGGGGAGAGAAAGGCAGAGGAGAGGAGCAGGACATGGGCCGGGAGGGTGGGAAGGGGGAGGTGAGCAGGATGGCCCAGCAATGGGACCACACAAGCAGGACAGAAAGGACAAGAAGAGGGAGATGGTGTTGAGGAGGAGGGGGAGGAAAGATAGCAGCGGTGAGGGGAGAATGGAGGGATCCAGGCAAAGATGAAAAGAGGAAAATCAATGGAAGAGGAAGAGAGTGGAGTGAGAAGGGGTGTGGAGAAAGGCAGGCAGGGCAGAGAGAGATGTGAGCACTCAGACCCCTTGGTGAGTAGTGTCTCACCCCCACCCTCCACCTCCACCAAGATCCAAGAAAGGGGAGCTATACAAGCCTTGGAGCTCCCGCACCCCCATCGGCAGCCACCCCAGTGTGGAGGGCGGTGTCTCCAGCCCTCCACCACCCCTGGCTGCGCCCAGTGAACACTGGAAGAGCAGGTAGGTGGTGGGCACTGCCCCCCAAATGCACGTGTCCAAGGAAGAAGCCATCCCAGGAAGCTGAGGCCCCAGAGTGAGCCAACCTCACCTCCAGTTGGTTCTTGAGTGGAATTTTATGTGTATGTGCACATGAATACACGTGTGGCTTTTTGTGGGTATGTATGTTGTATAAAAATGTACATGTGTCTATGTATATATGTGTGTGCATGTGTGTATCTGTGAGTGTACATTTAAATAGAAGCATGTGCGTGCCTATGTGTTTATATTCACATGAATATGTGTCTTGTAAAAGTACAGGGAATGTTTTGAGAAAAGATAAAAACCAACAAGGGCAAAAACTTCATAGCAAGAAATGTGGTAGGGAACCTCTGATTTTTCTGGCAAGGTGAAGGGTTCTGAAAATCCCAGGTTAATGAGAGGGTCCCTGGGGCGCCATATGCCAGGGGTGTGGGAGGGTGTAGCTAGGGAGGTACCCTGGAATCTAGCCCCCCAAATCCATCCAGGTGAAGCAGAGGCCTCAGACACGAGTTCCTCAGGCCCCAGACACTCCCACTGTGAACTACCCACCACCCCCTGCCACCCCAGCCCCCGTGGAGGCCTCACCGGGTCTGCAGCCAGTCTGTTGGGGATGGTGGGGGTCTGCTGGTCAACACACACCACCTTCTTCATGTCCTCGAAGCTGGGATCATTGGGCACCATGTCATAGAAGGGTGGCCTGTAGTCCTCCACAATGCCTGGGAATGGGGGGCAGAAGGGACAGTCACTTGGGGCCCCAAGAAGGCCCAGTACTACCTAGAGGACAGCCTTGCTCACCCACTGTCCCAGGGGCCAAGAAACCAGCTGCCTAACCACGCTACCCTCGAGAGGGTCACCACAATATCACGCACACATCACTACACAACAAGTACTATGACTGCCATTTATCCTGCACTCACCACGTGTCGGGCGTTGTGCTATAAATGCTTTATGTGCCCTATCCTTTACAATGACCTTAGGAGGGGTGCTGTTATCACCTGTATTGTATTTACAGGTGAAGAAATGAATGCTTAGAGAAGCCAAGGCCAAGGCTGCACTGCTAATAATGGCAGAGTCAAGACCTGAACTCATCTTGTCGGATTCCTAGGCTGGTCTTATTCTGGCTTTCCACAGCTGCTTCCCACGAGGGGTCCGGGCACAGCCCCCGGGCCCCACTCCCACAGGTGCCCAGCAACACCAGCATTTACTGGGTGCTTGCCACGTGCCCAGCACTGTCCTGACTGCCTCGCACTAAATCCTCACAACAATGCCACAAAATAAGCAATATTACGAGCTCCATTTCTATAAGCAATAAAATTAAGGCCAGGAAGGTTAAGGAGTTTATCTAAAAGCATGGGTAATAAGTGACAGAGATAGGATGTTTAAGCCCCCCAAAATCTAATCAAAGGCTGTGCTCTCGACCTCCAACCTACACGTTAGGGAGGACAGCCGGCTGACTGCTGGGGGCGGATGTGGAACCAGGACGAGGGGCAGAAAATGCTCTCCTAAAGGAAAGGGATTTTTATCCAAATCCAAATAATATCCACCTCCTCTTAAGGATGGCACAGGCCCCCGCTGACCCCTCAGCCAGAAGCACCCTTCCCTTCTAATACCAAGGAGTGTGCAATCCTTAGCGGGAGCTCTCCGAAAGTGATGGCTGTGGAGCCATGGACAGCTCCAGCGGCGGGAGAAGCAGACCTGGAAAAAGTGCCCCGTGGCCCTCCCTGCTTCTCAGGCCGAGGCTAGGGACCAGGGCCACACGGCTGCACACCACAGCCCCGAGAGCCTTCGCCAGCTGTTCTCCCCGTGGCGGGCTTCCAGGCCAGTCCCTGTGCCGCTCTCGCCCTAATCAGCGCTGCGCAGAGGCCTGAGCGTGTCTAATGGGCCTTTAATCAGTGCCGGGGCTGACACCAGATTACAGTGTTTATAATGCGCCACAACTGTGTGTGGGGCTGACAGGGCTTCCCTCCGCCCCGGGAGCCTGCAGTCCACCTCCCCCTCAGCCCTGGCCAGCCTAGCCCTCCTTTCCTGCCTGCAGCCTGGTCCAAGGGGCCTCGGCTCTTACAAGGTACCCCCTTCCCTGACTCCAGCCTCTAGAGCTGACTCTGAAAGTTTGTGGCCAAAGGGGCAGGAACCTGAGCCCCTCGAGTCTCCCAGAGGGATTGGGCACACCTTGGCCTCCACCCATCAATGCCTGCTGAGAGCAAATGAAGCCTGGTATGGAGCTGGCTCCACGCAGATGCTCAGGAAATGAGAATGTCCCTCTCCCCAAGGAACAGAGCTCCAGTCACTTCCTGAGGCTTGTCTCCAAATGGTCAGGACTCCTGGCAGCCCCACCCCATGGGCAGCCTCCGTGAAGACAGACAAGCCTCCTACCCAGTCCAGGCACCACTGATCTCTTCAGCCACCTCTGGGCTGGGAAGGCGCTGGCCCCCGGGGCTGCCTGCTGTGTGGGGCCTGCAGGAACTAGGTCCCTCCACGTGCTCCCAGCCACTCCAAGTCTGAGCCCCTCTGGCACCCACAGCCATAAAGAGGAAGCAGTAGGCAGGCAGTGCAGCCACTGCTGTACCCGCATTTTTGTGGGCGAGAAAATCAAGGACCAAAGAGGTCTGAGCAGCACAGTCATGACCAGCACTGGCCCCAGCGTCAGATTGCCTGGCTTCAGACGCTGGCGCTGTAGCCACCCGGCTGTAATTCTGTGTCTCAGTCCCCTTGTCTGTGCGATGGGGACGATACTGCACCAGGGATTCATTACGACCACAATAACTGCCACTCGTATTTCCTGAGCTCCGGAACAGCTCCCGATACTGTCCCAAATACTTCATTTGGATTACCTCAACAATTAGAAACTATTTTTATTCTCATTTTACAAACGAGGAAACTGAGGCACAGAGACATTCAGAAACCTCCCCACGGTCAGTGGCAAAGTCAAGAGCTGACTGTTGGCAGTCAGAGTCCCAGCCCGCGCTCAGCTACTACGCGGTACCAGCTTTCTGCCAACAGGGGACGATTAAACAAGGCAATGCATGTATAGCACCGGGCATCTGGCACATAGTTAAGCTAAAAAAATGTTAACTGCTACTAATATGTCTGTTAGTGCCACTTACCCAAGATGTCACAGCCAGAACCAGACTTGCAGACTCAGATGATCTTAAAAGGCCAGCGGTGAGTAGCAATGAAGGGAACACGGGCGGTCTGGCCGCAAGCCCCTCAGGCCGCAGGCGCCGCAGCCCCCGTCTGTCCCCTGCCGTCTACCCCTTGCCCTGCTCCCCTTCCCCACCTTGTGCAGGGCGGGCCCTCACCATTGACAACGGTCCGCCGGGTGATCTCCCACAGCACCAGGCCGAAGGCCCAGATGTCCGTCCACTTGTAGGACTCGAAGCAGTCGGTGCGGATCTGCTCATCCAGCACCTCAGGGGCCATGTACCGCTTGGTGCCCACACGCGGGTTGTTGCCGATGTCCAGATAGTCACTACCCTGTGAGTGCATCACAGCCAGGCCTGTGGGTACCGGGGCTGTCATTTCTGACGCTCACCTGAGCGCGCGCGCAGGCAGGGTGGCCCCAGGCTGGGGTCCGGGCGGCAGGGGTGGGGTGGAGGTGAGGTACAGAGGGCAGGCAAATGGAGACCTGCCCCAGGAGGGCTGGGAGAGCCACTGGCTGTGTTTCGCTTCGCTTGTGCAGCACTCGAGGTGCCCGAGAACCCAGCAAGATGAGAGTGAGCAAAGCAGGTGGTATTACACCCATTTCACAGAGCAGAACCCCGCACCCTGTGAGGAATAGCAATGTAGTCAGTGAAGCCAGGATGAGGAGTGGGTTTCGGCTCCCACCCCTGTCTCCCAACTCCTGGAGCCAGGGTGGTGTGGTGGAAGGGGTTTAAGCTTAAAAAGAGCATTAGGCAAGTTGTGGGGCTCTTGCGGAGGTGGAATGAGAAAGCGAACATCTCCAAGTTTTAAAGCACCCATCGGTGTCATTGCTGCCACCAGGCACGAACACAGGCAAAGGCTGAATCGAGTGCAAGGGAGAGCGAACCGAACTGGGAACCCCGCCCCCTGCAAAGGGGCTGCCCCTCCGGTGTCCCATCCCCCAGGAAAGGCCCACCGTACCCCACCCCTCTCCCTTCAAAGGGACCCCCACCCCACCGGCTCACCCAGGTCCGCAATGCAGCACTGCAGGTTGCTCTTGACCAGCACGTTGCGGCTCTTGAGGTCGCGGTGGGCAATGGCCGGTTTGCCCTGAGTGCCGAAGATCTCCACGTGCAGGTGCGCCAGGCCGCAGGCGGCCGACACAGCCAGCCTTAGGGCCAGCTGGGGCTCCAGCGTGTGCCTCTGCAGGAAGTCGTAGAGAGAGCCGTGCTCGTGGTAGTGCGTGATAAGCCACAGCTGCGTGCTTGAGTTGCGGGAAGTCATGTCCGAGGCAATAAAGCCTGTGGGCAGAGGGTCAGGCAGCTCGGCCAAGGGTCTGGGGATGAAGGAGGCTGGACTGGCCAGGGTCTGGGCTGGGACCGAAGGCACAGATGGACTGGGTCAGGGCAAACCTGGGGCTGGGGTGGACGTTGCTCTGGCTTAAGTCAGAGAGGGAGCCAGAGTCAGAGGTTGGGGCTGAGGGCTGGCCGGGAGTCCTTCAAGGCTTGGTCAGTGTACGGGGGTTGGGGACTCCAGCCTGGAGTGCAGGAGGACGAAAGCCCCGGCCTGGCGTAGCACTGCCCCGCCGTCCCCGCCACTTGCCTAGGATGTTGTCGTGTCTGAGCAGCACCGTGTTGTAGATCTCTGTCTCCCGGAACCAGGACTGCTCGTCCCTCGAGGAGAATATCTTGACCGCCACACTCTCGCCGTGCCACAGGCCTCGCCACACCTCACCGTAGCGGCCCTTTCCTGATCCAATGGCCGGGGGGCGGGGGGGAGAGGGTCACAGAAACCCCTGGGCACAGTGGCCCCCAGAACAGCCTGCCATCCTGACACCACACTGACCCATCTCCAGAACCTCTGACACTTACTCTTACCTTAACGCAGACCCAGTCCAGCTGCAGGCCACCCTCCCCAGCTCCTCGTTCCTTACTGGCTCCTGCAGATGGATCTAGCCCTGATCATCTCCAAGCCACTCCCTGCCCAACAGAATTCCTATTCTGAGCCAGGCCTGGTCCTGCCTGTGACTCCAGAGGCTGAGAGTTCTTTTACCCCTCCAGGACCTTGGTCCCCAGCCCCGAGGCTCACCCAGTGCTCACCCACACACTCCACCAGGGCGACCTGCCTCGCCACCGTCCTCTGCACCAGAAAGGGGAGTCCTGAGCCGCTACCTGTTGTGCAGTCACTGTTCAGGAGGTCCTGGAGGTGCCAAGAAGCCACTGAGAGGCTGTCCCTCACCCAGCCCCCTTCTCCCTCCTCAGCCTGGCCTGCTTCCATGTCTCTGCATGCTCCTCACTCACCCAGCCCCCCACCCACTGGAGCATCTGTGACTGTGCCTTTCTCGGCCACCTCTGCATCCCCTCTGACTCTGGCTTCTGTCTATCCCTCCCCCTGCCCTGTGCCCTAAGGTCGCTGTGTTCGTACCCCCAACATGCTGTCCCCCTGCTCGGATGGCTTCGGAATGAGTCTGGATTCACCCATCTCGCTGTGCAGGCCCAGCTGTTTCTCCTGCTTCCGCCGGACATGCCACAGGCCCAGGGCACCCAGGACCGCCAAGACCAGCAAGGCTAGCACTGGGCCCAGGATCAGAGGCAGCTGGCCAACTTCTTGCGGCTGCTCTGGGGTTGGGGTGGCTGCTGTGAGGGGGACATTGAGACCCAGCTTCCATCAGGCTAGGTGCCCCCACACCTCGTCACTCTGCCATTAGATCCCGGGGTCCTGCCTCCCCCACCCTCCTGGCCAGAGCATGAGGAAAGCAGGGTGAGAGGGCAGAGTCTGAGAGGACGGGGAGGGGCTGCCAAGGCGGCCGGACGCACTCAGCTCCAGGGACAAGTTGTGGTTGCAGAGGGAGGTGTAGCAGCAGTAGTGGCTGACAAACTCAGTGGGGCGCCCCCAGCAGAGTTCTTCGTGCAGGTTCCCACAGCCTCGGTGCTCCTGGGGGTGCCTGCCCTCCTCTCGCACCAGCACGACGGTACACCAGGCCCCCTGGCAGGTAGACCCCTTGCAGTGTGGGCTCTCACATGTGCAGGTCACCAGTGGTCCCCTAGGAGGCTTCACGGGGTCTCCTGGGAGACACAGTGGGAGCTCAGCCACTCTGGGCCCAGCTCCCCAGATGAGCTCAGCAGCCACTGCCCTCTCCCTGCTGGCCTTTCAGACGACCCCCTCGAGGCCTTTGTCCCTTAGTTCCACCCTCGCATCATCCTCCCCTCCAGAGCCTTGCCGCCACCAAGGGGCAGCTGAGATTATGAGAACCAGGCCTCTGCCCCTTCCCTGATCCTAGGACCTCCCCACCCAGTGCCAGGCCCAGCCCTGGCCGCCAGCCCCAATACTGAGGGCTCCTCCAGGCCCTCCCTGCCAACATCCCACTCTCTGCACCCCGCCCTCCTCACTCCCCACAGAGGTTCCCACCCTGGAGTCTTGCAGAACACCGGCCTGAAGGTTTGGATCAAGAGAACGGCAAAGGAGGGTTGGGTAGCTGGTCTGGGTGAGCCTGCCTCCTGCCCTCCAGCCAAGCTCCACAGTCCCTTTTCCCCAAGTCCTCAAACCTAGCCCCAGCCAGAGCTCAGCCAGACAGTCCTTTCTCCACGCAGGCCCGTTTCCTTCAGTACTCACCCCAGGCCAGGCCCGAGGCCAGCAGTAGCATCAGAAGGCTTCTCCTGGGAGGGTCCAAGGTCATGGTCCTGGATAGAGGAGCAGAAGAGGGGGTGCAGTAAGATCTGTGAAATGTGATCCCCTCAGTGTTTTCAGCCACTGACCGTGGGTCCCTCCCACCCAGAGGAAATCACTGGGAGTGTTTTTGGGGGGGGACAGGGAGGCCTCCTCCCTACTCCGTGCATCTGGCTTTGGGGCGGTGCCTGCAGGGGAAGTCCTGGTTCACTTCCCCATGGAAACCATCCTGTTAGGGGTAAAGGGTGGGGAGCCATGTTTAAGTGACTGAAAGCTTGGGGGAGTCCCAGCCCTGCTGCTGAGCTGCAACAGGAGGGCCCGGAGGGCCCATCACTGAGGTAGAAGGGCCATCTCATCAGCAGCACCCCGTTCTGTTCTCTGCCTCTTGCCCAGCCTCTTCTAACCTCCCCCCTGCCCACCCTGTTCCCAGTGGCCCCCCCCAGCCCTGGCTGCCTCAAACATAAACAGGCTCCTGTCTTCACTTCCTGCCATTCAGGGTCCCGCCAAGCTGGGAACAGGAATCAAGATTGTTTAGATTGGGGTCTGGATAGAATAGGCAGGAGTCACGCACGGCATGGAGTTCTGGGCACATTCTCAGGGCAGGCTGGGCTGGCACGGGGTCTGGAGGGGCCACTGGGGTTGGAACACACCTATGATTGAATCCTAGGGGGAACCTTGTGAATCGCAAAGCCCAGTTCCGTGTTTTAGAGGAGGCAGGCCTGAGGCCCAGACAGTGGAGGAGACAGGCCTAGGTGCAGACAGGATGCCGAGGCAGTACTGTGAGCACAGCCCGCGTGTCCAGACTCCTGGTTCAGTGCCCTTCCCACGGTCCCCCCACCCACGGTGGCAGCCACGCCCGAGCCTCAGGGCTGCGGTGGCCACACAACGCTTTCACAGGGCTGGCTCCCGCTAGGCGGCAGGAACCTCTCTGCCACCTCATCGAAGTATAAGGAGCCCTCTCTGCACAATTCCCTGGCCCCCTTTGCTTTCCTTGCTGTCCTGGGAAAGGGCAGGGACAGGGCCAATGACGTGAGAAGGGAAGTGAAACACACTTAGACACAGAATGTTTGACCTGCCATGGCCGGCTAAGGTTGAACTTTTCCAGAAGTTGGATGGAGAGTGTTGAGGGGAGTAATTCTGATCTATGACAGTCCCCAACCCTAGTTCCAAACTGACTAGTGCTTCAGAAGCCACCCCCTACTCCATTTCTAAAAGGTTTAGAACAAGAAGATAAGGGCTGGGGCTATAGCAAGAAGGACTGAGGTCAGACAGTAAGAAGGACTTTCTGAAAGGTGGTGAACATGCAGGCATTTGCCTGGGGACTGGATGCCCAAATAGGGTCAACTAACATGGGAGGGGAGTGTCTTCTGGCATCACACGGTGAGGCCGGTGGGCCGGCCGTAGGTATGGCCACGTAGGCTGCAGAAGGCCCAGAGACTAAGAACGGTGCCAAATGAAGACCCAAGATGCGCAGGCTCTCGGGGCAGGATGGCTGGGAGGGTGAGGGGAGCTTCCTATACCTCCCTGGCTGGTGGCAGCCCTGGCCTTCCTGCCTGGGCTTCCTCTGCCCCAGAGGCCCAGAGCTGTGGGAGGAAATGGAGCCCTGGGCTGCTGCAGCTGTGTCCCCAACCTTTGCCTGACCTCCTGCCTTTTGTCCCTTCTGGAAGGCAGTGAGGACTCCAGCACACACCCTGCAGTGGGACTGGAGGCTGGAGGGGGAGTCCCGGGCAAGCAGAATTTGTCCACCGGGGTGTAAGCAGAAAGCCCTCCTTGGCAGCAGCCTTTGCTTGCCAAGAAAGCAGCTAAGGAAAGGGTATGGGGCAGGAAGGAAAGGGTATGGGGCAGGAAGGAAAGGGTATGGGGCAGGAAGGAAAGGGTATGGGGTAGGAAGGCAATAGTGGGAAACAATGAGGATGAACCTGGCATCCCCCTAGCATCCTCTACCCACGCTTCACTCCTCTGACCATGCCCCAGTGCGCCCGCTCAACTACTCGATGGTGCATCAGAACCACCCGAAGGGCTTGGTTGGAAATGCACACTCTTTGGTCTCAGCCCTACTCCAGGTTCCAATTTGGTCAGAACCTGGGACCAGCAAGAAACATGCATTTTTTAAAAATCCCACAGGTAATTCTAGCCAGTGGGTTCCTTGATGTCCCACACAGCGTTAAGGCTTGTCCCCATGCTTTCATTTCACAGGGCCTGCTGGGCGAGTGGGAGTCGGGTGCAGAGGATGGACTCGCACTCCCACCCAGGGACCTCCCCCTTTACTGGCAGCCACAGAACGCACAAGGCCACACACAAAAGTCAGGGGCTCGGAGACACTTTAGGGGGAGTGTGGGCCAAGGGCTTTGCTCTTGACACCCCCTGCAGCCCCCCAGGCCTGGAAACGGCATGGGGAGAGCCTGGCAGCGTTTGTGGAGCCCACCTCTGGGTTACTCCCGGGGACGTGGTGGGGACATTGGGGTCGTCCATTCCTAACTGGGCCCACAGTGAGGGAAGCGCAGGAGGGCGCTGAGCCCTGACCAGCCCAGACTCAGAGCCAGCCTATGCCATTCCACCTGCAGCCTGCCTCGAGCACCACCGGTGGACTCCCGGCGACTGATGGCACCTTTCGTTTTCTGGCAACACTTCGAGAAGTATCTCCAGATGACAGAAGCATCGCTGTTGCTGGCCAGAAGTCACAAACGCTAAACTCATATCCAGCACTGGCGTACCGCTGTGACATCCTTAGTCATAAGAGCTGGCCTTCTCTGAGCACGGCATGTGCTAAGCACTGAACTTGAATGGTTCGTCTCATGTAATCCTCACAACAACCCAGTGGGGAAACTGAGGCTCAGGGATGTTAAGTTTCTTGCCCACAATCACCACATGGATCTTGATCTACTGAAATTACTGATCATAATTCCTCCCTTGGCCGCTTTATTCTTCCAAGTGTTTGGTGTTGCACAAGCCCCACAGAGGAGGAAAAGTGTGAGTGGGTCTCGCCAACATTAGCAGGCTGTCCACTGTGGTCGTCATCAAGAGGTGCCCGACTGGGGTTGATTTAGAGGGGGAGACAGAAACCATCTGTGAGCTGTAGGCTTAGTCACAGGTGGGAGAAGCAGAGCAGGGCTGTGCTTGGAAGGTGGCTGCCAGTCTTTCCTCCCATCACACCTGCGGGATTCGTCAAACCTGCTCACATCAGCAGCGAGAGCTCAGCGAAGTAGTGCTGGTCATGGGGCCGGAAGCGCCTCACCATGCCCACCCACAGGTCTGACCCGCACAGCAGAGAGCCAGGCTGAGCCCCTTGCCAGACACAAAGAACTTCATCTGCATCACTTCATCAGCCTTTGACAGCAGTGTGATGTAGCACACCTGTGTTTAGGGTCTCAGACAGAACCAGAGGCAGCACAGAGGTCAGGATGTAGGCTCTGGCTCTTGTAGACTTGGGTTCAAATCCTGCCCCTGACACTTAGAGCTATGAGATTTGGAAAAAGTTACTGAAACTTTCTGAGGTTTAGGCTTGCCTGTGGTAAATAATAGTAATGTGCTCATTTCGTAGGTATAATGTAGTGTTTAGCATAGTACTAAGTGGTACCTAGTAGGCACTTAATAATAAATGTTAGCAAAAACCCAATCATCATCTACACCATCCACAGAGCTTTGGACAAGGGATTCAAGTCTGAATCTGCTTCTTCTGTAGGATGAATATAATAACCCCTCGTCTGCTAAGTTGTGGCAAGGATTATATGAGAAAAATGTATATGTGTATATAGTAAGTACTCAATAAAAGGTAGCCACCTTTAACCATGCAATGAGATGGAAGGACAGGTATTAGCACAAAGGGGGGCAGTGAGGGATTAGAGAGGACAGAGCCAGAAGCTGCCCATAAATAAAGGAGTGAACGATGCTATCCACTGTGGCAAAAAAAGAGCTGGAGGAAAAAAGAGGGGGCGGGCTCAACAGCGCTAGCCTCCAGGGTGGACTGGACACCTGGGGTTCCCTCCTGCAGGGAGACCGGGGATCCTCTGGCCTGAGCCCTGAGGGAAGGCCACGGCGGGATGACCATGCAGGTTAGGGGTGGGGCTGGCAAGCTGGAGTTGCAGTCTAGATTCCTTAAGCAGGAGCTGCAAGGGCTTGTCTGGGAAAGCTGAACTTCAAGGGGAGGCTCAAAACGTTTGAGGTGGACTGTCACTCCCAGGTCATGTGGTCCCTTCTCCGTGAGCGCGGCAGTGGCGAATCCTGGCCGTTTCACAGGCATAAGAAGAGGAGAACAGAGAAGTGAAGTGGCCCAGGAGCCGTTTTTTGATGCGGAATGCGGGTATGTCCAGCGCCCTCCCAGTCTCAGGTGGGGTAATGGGCAGATGCGCGAGAGGGCGAGGACTAGCTGGTGCCCCAGACGAGCTGTGGCCGACCCCGCCGCGACCTCTCTCGGGGACTCCCGGGGGCTCTCGGGGTCTGCCCTGAGGAAGGGCCCGCTCGGGGTGGAGTCGGGCTGCCCCCCACCCGGCCCCGCCCGCGGGCCTCTTCTCACCTCTGAGCCTGCCGGGCGGGCAGCGGGGCGCAGACGTGCGGCGACGGCCAAGGTCGCACCACGAACGCTGGACGGCAGGCCCGGTCCAGGCGCGGCCAGGACCCGGCTGGGGCCGGCGAGGGGCTGGGGCCGGGGAGGGGCTCGCTCGGCGCTGCCGGCGCGGCGGCCTCCCGGGACTGGGAAAGGGGCTGGAGCAAAAATGTTTCTTATTCCAGCGTCTTCCTGCTTGGCCCCGGCTCCACCACTCCCTCCTAATAAACCGTTTCCTATTGCCCAGCTCACCGACGGGCCGCCCGCTCGCCCCTCGCTGGGGCTGCCAGGACCCGGACCCTCCCCCGCGCGGCTCCCAGACCCCGGGGACAGCCGTCCCCGCAGCCGCCCCCAGCTCCGGGATCGCGGCCCGTGCCCCCGCCCGGAGCCTCCCACATCCGCCGCCCCGAGGGGCGGGCCTTGGGCTCGGGCGGCAGGGGTCGCTTGGGGTCCGGTCTAAAGCCAGTAGGGGCCCGAGCCTGATGGGAGGCAGGCACCGTCGGATGCCCGCGCAGGGGTAGGGGGAAGGGTGGGGTGGGATGGGGGCGCCCCCTGCCGCGCGGAGCCGCCGAGGGCTGACCTGACATCCCAGGATGGGAAGGGGTCACCGCGGGAAGGACGGGAAGGACGTGCGGGGAGGGGTCCGAGGACAGAAGTTACCGGGCTTTCCCCACCTTCAACCCTGTCCTCGTCCTGGGAGACTGACGGCAGCACGGGCAGAGTTTGGGGCTGGCAGGGGCGGGACACTTTGTCCCACCCCCTCCTCCTGCCCTTGGGGACTCCCACTCGGTCCAAATCCTCCAGCCTCCTCCCTCCCGCCCCTCCACTCCCGCTGGTCCCCTCCTGTCTCTTCTCCGCGCAGGGTAAGCAGGCCCAGACGGGGCGGCTCCGGGTCAGTGGTGAAGACAGTCTGAGCCCCTGCAGCCGGCGGCCTACTCGAAGCCGCCTCTCTGCACCGGGGGCCGGGGTGGAGGGGGAGAGGCCGGAAACTTTTTAGACTGCCCCCTTGGAGGAAGGCCCCTCACCCCACGAAATGGAGCTTCGGAAATGGGAACCAGGGTTTGCCTCTGGACACTGCTGGGACAAGGTGGACACGGTCTGGGGAGGGGAGCAGAATAGCCTGTCCCCTGGCAGAAACGAATTCTTCCTCCTGAGCCCTCACACGGGCTCAGAGCGCTGATACCCTTGATTCACTTTGCCCCCAACCGCTGTAAGCACCTGGAAGGCAGAACCCCCCTTTTATTCCTAGCCCCCTGGTTACCCACCAAGGCTGGAGGCCCGGACAACAGACTCGTTGGGAAGCTTGGACAACTGACACCTCTCCATGTCTCAGGCCCCATCTGATCTGCTAAATGGACGTAATAAGCAGTGCCAGCCTCAGATGGTTGACTGAGCCTGACACAGGGTAGGCCTTCCGTGGAAGTGTTTAATTAAATTAGTAAAGGAAAAGGCTGAGGAGGTGGTGGCCTCAGCCAAGTAGAAAGACACGGATACTAGAAGCAAGTGCAGACCTCTAGGTGTCTTGCTGTAATGGGAGATCCTGTAAGGTGGGCTGGGGGACCCGCTCTGTGCCAGGAATGGAAGCTAAAGGCTGGGACAGGCGTCAGTTGTCCACTGACCTCACTTCCTTTGCCGAAGCCCTCCCACCCTGCAGCTGCTTCTCGACTTGTGAACCTGAGAATTCCAGGACCAAGACACACCCAAGTTTCAGAACTGTGTCCTGTAGCCAATAGGAAGTAGTATGGGATTATAGTGTCTGCTCTTTCAGATTATAGTGGCCACTCGGCACTCTGGTAGCAGGGGACTCGAGAGTGTGGCCGCTGGTCAGCCTACCGTGCCCACTCTGCCCCGGGAGGCTTCTGATAAACCTCTCCCGGCTGCAGCCCACGGGTCTCTGTCCCCGGACATGGAAGTGGGATTTCCCAAGGGAAGCATTCCATCTGAGACACACACTGAGAACAGAAACGTGGAGATGGCCAAGAGCTGAGAGTCGCCAAAGTGAGTCAGTGGGGGTGGGGGACTTTATCTGGGAACGGTTCATGAAATAGACAAAAGGAGAGTACTTTTGGAGGAGGAAGACTGGGCCCGAAGGGGGATGGACTGCTCATCACTGTTGGAGTCTCCCTTCCACTCTCCCCCTCCTCCTCGGCCCTCCCCCTGCCCCCAGGCGCTGGGCCCTCTGGGCCCTGACTCCTGCTCTTTGGAGCTTCTTGTGAAACCCCTGGCCTCCAAAGCATGCAGGGAAGCTGGGATAGGCATCAGAGAAGGGACAGAGTTGAAGAGAGCAGTGGAGACTGGGCCCAGTGAGGAAAGGGAAAAGGAATTGCAGGCTGTGTCCAAGTCTACGAGAATTAATTACACAGGAGGACCAGCTGTTCCACGTAATCAGTGAGGACAGAACAAGAGGAAACAGGCCCAAAGGACTGAGATTTAAATTTAGATATTTAGAAGGATTTCCCAGCAGTGCTGGAAGCAGAGGCCCGGAGCTCCTGGGAAGGGTGTGTGGGTGATATGTTAAGGAGCTTCTCACCTACAGAAGACAGGTGACCCGCACCGGCAGGAAGGCAGAGAAATGGACAACATGTCTTTTCAGGACCAGCTACAAGCGCTGAGTTTAAGTATCATCAGGGGAGGGACCAACGTTGTGGTTTTTTTAACCTGTGTAGACACAGGCGCCACACTTAATTTAATGTTCTGCTGTTGCCAACTTTAAATTCTTAATAATGTTTGAACAATTGGCTTAGCATTTTCATTTTGTACTGGGCCCCACAAATTATGTAGCCGGTTCCACACCACGATGAGTTGGAAGAAAAACAAGGGAAGAAAATTAGCAGAGGGTGAGCTGGGCTTTGCTTCCCTTAAATTGCAGAGTGGGAGAATTAGATCAGATAACCCAGGATTTCTCAAATGTGAGAGACGTGAAAACAGTGGAACAGGGCACCAGAGGAGGAAGGACTGGGGGTCTCCTTCAGGAGAGAAGAGAGACAGGTACCTGTGAATTCCGTTTTCCATCTACTCAGCGGAGGAGGGAGTCCTGGCTGTGTGGGCTGCGTGCAGCTAAATTCCGCCTCGAGGAAGACCAAGTGGCCTGTCTACACCTCCTGCAGCTCGGGCAACAGGCACTAGTGTCCTGGGTTCTAGGCCTGGGTCACCTCTCGGGGCCTCAGTGTGTTTGTCTGTACACTGAGGTGTTTGGACCAAAGGTCCTCCCAGCCTTAAATGATCTTCTTGGACTCTAAGATTCTGGAAACTGCCTGGTCTTTGGGCCCTGTCCCCACAGCTCAGGTAGAAAGGCAATCTGGCTGGTGCCAAGGTTTGGGGAGGGTGGGGACAGCCCTGCACCTTAGGAAGAGTCTGGCAGACAGGGGCCAGATTGCCTGAGCCACCGAGTCACCTTCTTCTTCCTCTTCAGCTCCTCTAAGATGTCCCCTGCGTGGGCTCATCTGCTCCTGGCCCAGACCTGAGCACTGGGATGACTCATCTCAGGAGGGAGCCTTCTGAGGAAGGGCCAGCGTGTCCGGGCAGCAGACTGAGATTAGACGGGGCCGCACAGCGCCTCGGGGTGGGCTGGCGTGCCGCCTGGGCGCTGAGGGGATGCTGCTGCCCCAGGACGACCTCCTCCCTCCTAGCCTAGTGACCCTGGAATGTCCCTTGCCACAGGCCTTCCGGGGTCTCTGACTCTACCCGACTGGCCGCAGCAAAGGAGGAAGAGGGGGAGTGGAAGGAGGCCAAGCTTGGAGCTGGAGCCGCTGTGGGTGAACATCAGCTCGCATGTCTGTGAGAAAGGGCTGGTGATACCTCTCTGCCAATTCTCAGAATAAAAGCAAAATGCCCGCAAGAGTCCTCTACCAGCTAAAGCCCCACGGAGACATCGGCTTGTTGGGGGCGGGGGGCAGCTGCGGGACAGGAGGAGGAGCATGACAGAGAGTCGCGGCCTCTGTGTTCTTGCTGGCGCAAAGCCGGGTGCGGGAGCGGGCCTCTCCGCCCAAGAGCCCCGGAGCGCCGTTGCGAGGTGGGTGTGCAGCTGCCACCGAGGACGGCGAGTGTGGGGCAGCCGTGCTGAAGAAAGAGATTCAGGATGACCCTAGTAAAAACAGGGTAAAACAAATACGTGAAATTCTGCAGGCGAGTTTATAATGAGGGGCGACTGTGCCCACCCTCAGACCCTCTCGCTGAGGCCGAGCCCCTTCCCAAAGTCTCAGCTATTTGTTTCCCTGAGGTTTGCTTCGGGAACTCCAGATAATATGTGGGCGATGGTATCAGTAGATTTTGTTCAGCTTTACTGAGATATAACTAATAAATAAAATTGTGAGATATTTATTAAAGTATCCTCACGATAATTTCATATACATATACATTGGGATAGGATCCTTCCCTCTAACATGCCTGTCACCCCACACATTTATCTATTCATCTACGTGTGTGCGCGCGCACGCGTGTGTGTGGACATGGAAGTTCTGTTCTCTGAGGTGAGTTCCATTACCCAGCACGGTGCCGTCAGCTGCAGTCACCACGCTCTACACCAGACCTTCAGGCCTTGCTCATCTCACAGCCTCCCCGATTTCCTCCACCCGCCCGCCCACCCCCAGCTCCTGATAACCATTTTTTTTACTCTATTCTATGAGTTTGACTTTTCTTTTCTTTTATTTTTTTAAAGATTTTATTTATTTATTTATTTATTTATTTATTTATTTATTTATTTATTTTTAGAGAGGACAAGGGAGGGAGAAAGAGAGGAAGAGAAACATCAGTGTGTGGTTGCCTCTCCTGTGTCCCCCACTGGGGCCCTGACTGGGAATCGAACTGGCGACCCTTTGGTTTGTGGGCCGGCACTCAGTCCAATGAGCCACATCAGCCAGGCCTGACTTTTCTTTTTAGATTCCACATGTAAGGGATGCCGCAGTGTTGGCCTTTCTGCTATTTATAGATTTAAAAACTTCTGAACTTGGGTCACATAGATTCTCTACCTCCTAATTATTGATTGTCACTTTGTAAATGTAAATAATGCCCCTTTAATTCCTGCTTTGTTGACATGACACAGTAACCCTTGACTCTCACTACCTACGGGTGGTGGCGCCCCCTAGAGCCGCAGTGCTGCTGCAGAAGAGGCAGATGTGTCAGTCGGTTAGCTCAGGTGAGCCACCCCCCACCCCCAGGACGGTGGGGGTGCCTGAGGGGCTGGGCTGAGCATTTTGGAGGCACAGGAATTCCTAGAGGCACCAACACTTTCGCTCACTCTGAAGAAAAGCAGGGCCTGAGTTTGCTGGGATGAGGGTGGGGCAAGGGGTGGGGGCCTAGCAGGCCCTTGGGTGCTGCTGAGGAGACCACTGCTGCTTAGGGATGGAGCCTGAGGTGGGAAGGGAACTATTCCCAGTGGGGAGGGCTTGGTATTTGGACAAGGATGGGGTCCCCAGGATTTGAGAGTAGGTAAAGACCCTGCCGGGGGGCAGATTGTTTGACAGAGGGGCAGAGTGGCTGGGCGAGGCCAGAGGCCAGCGGGATTTCCTTCAGCTCCAGTCACTCAAGTGGGTGGGACCAGACTGCCAGAGCTGGACACAGGAATCTGCCTTTGTTTCCAGCTGGAGGGGAAATGCCATAAATCCTGCCCCCTTCCCACCCTTCCAGCACCCGTGCCCAGGCTCTGCCCTTCCCGGCACCAGCGCGCCTCATGCTGAGGACCTTCCGCCAGCTCCTGTCTGCAGGAGCCCCTTGTCCACAAACCTCTGAGCCACATTCCCCCAAGGCAAGTCACTGGCATGGATGTGGGAGACAGGTCAAGGCCGTATCCAAGGCTGGTCCGGGGAAGATAGCCACAAAGCAGGATTTAGGTTTCAACCCACTCACCTCTCTCTTTTTCCTCAGAGGGACCATGACTTTTCACAGTTACGGCAGACACCTGGGTCTGAAAGGAGGAGCAGAGGGCAAGACTTGGCCCTCCCTCAGCCGTCCGGCTCCTGCTGCAGAGGGGTGGACAGACGCCAGCGTCACAGAGGTGACGCATGAAGCTGGATGGCCAGGGGAGTGCAACGTGCTGGGGGGCAGCAGGGACAGGCAGAGGGGACAGGCCAGGAGCCCAGGAGACACGGGGGCCCTGTCTTCTTTTTTTCTTTGTCCGTGGGCCTGTGTGTCTGCGTGCTTGCAGGATGGTTTGTGTGAGCTTCTGAGGATGGCCTCTGGGTGCAACCAGGGGTTCGCACCTGGTCTGCGTGCACTTCTGTGCCTCTGAGCCCGATGGTGTGGGTGGGACACTGGCTGGCTGTGTGTCTACATGTGACACTGCCTGTGTGACTGTGGTCGAAGTTTCAGAGTCCATCCAACCCCAAGCCTTGCCCTCAAGTCCTCCCTTCAGATTTGGTATCTTCCTTAGCCATGAAAAGGCACAGTCCCTCAGAGGAGAAGGAGAAAAGTGAGCAATTCTGAATCTCTGCATGAACCCAGGCCAGATGCGTTTCTCAGCAAAGCTGGACGAGACCCGACAGGGGGAGTCGTGCGAGATCAGTGTGAGGGGTGGATGGGAAGCGGGGGCTGAAGGGAAAGTATGGAGAGGGTGCAGCTGGCCTGCTGGCCGGTGTGGTGGGAGACGCCTGGTGTTTTCACCCATTTGGGAGGTAGGATGGCTGGGGAGAGAATCCTGTCTAGACGACCTGGTTTGGGGAAAAGGGGACACAAACCAGTGAGTCCCTACCTGTCCCTGTCCTCTCCATGAATGTGTGCTCCCTTGCCTTCTCTGGGGCCCCCAGGGGTTTCCTGGGAGAACTGGGCACACTGCCACTCCTAGAGCCAGAGCAGCCCCTGGGAGGAGGAAGGAGATGACAAAGGCCCCGCTAAGCAGCTTGGACCTGGGTGGGGCCTAAATTCCGTTCTTTTCTATACACATTTAAACGGGCAGGGCCCTGAGCCAGGGGTTAGAAGACAGACGCAGCCTCTGCCCACACAGGAGTGGGGAGAGGGTTCCCAAGGAGTCCCCACAGGCCTGGTGAACATCCCAGTAGGTGTCAGGACAGCCACCCCTGCAGGCCCTTCTGCAGGAGACCCAGTCTCCAGAGCAGAGGTGGACACACGCACACACAGGGAGCAAGGTGGCAGCCGTCGGTGCCGCGGAGACGGTAATGGGCCGACACAGGCCCGGGGCTGGGGGTGCTGAGCTTGCAGGCCCTGAGTATCTCAGATAAGAATGTGTTTTGGTTCCAGGGGCCACCAGAACAGAGTTCTAGAATCACAGAGGAGGCCACGGGGCTCCAAGGACACATCTGCTGGCCTCCTCCACAGAGCTGTCCCCTTGGCATTTCCTCATCCTGCCTCTAGCACAGTAACAAAAGCTGCTGGGCACCGAGCCAGGCGGCACTCAATGCTCCGCATACCTCTCAGTGTTTTGTTCGTACAAAAAACCCTGGGAATTATACACAGAGGTCCCTGGTGGCAAAGACGGTAAGGGGCAGTGCCAGGGTTCAAACCCAGATCTGCTGACGGCAGCTGGGCAGCCTAGCTCTGGCCTGTGTGCTGCATAGCCAGTGCCCTTCCCCTGGCTTCCTTGGCCTCTGCTGACAAGAACTTGGCTGGGTGGCCTCAGGAGTTGGGCTGGGGGTGAGGAGAAGCTGGATGTTAGCAGAGAGGCTGACTTCGGAGGGCACAGGCTGAGCAGCCCACGTAGGCCTCCCTCCTCTCTGGGAGCCTGCAAGGCTGTCAAGAGCTATTAGACGATTAGAGGGAGACAGCTGGGCCCTGGGAGGAGGAAAGGCGGCACTGCAGGCCTGGGCCACTAGCTGCCCCGGAGATGGCCGGGGATGGAGGGGTGCGTGTTCTCCAAGGCAGAGAGGAAATGTTGCCCACCCTTTGCCAGCCAGGAGAGACAGTGCCGCAGAAGGTTAGCTCTCTGGCCCTGAGGCTGCTGTGGCCTCCCCTGGACCACTGTAAAACTCAGGCCGATTAGAGGCAGGAGGGAGCAGCTCAGGAAACCAGCAGAACCTGGGCTGTAAGTAGAGACCACATGCAGCAGTGGCAATGACACCAGCTCCAGAGTACAGGACTTGAACTCCGGGGTCCACTCGGCTGCTTCCCAGCTGGTGCCCTTAAGCAAGTTGCTCCACCTCCATAGCCTCAGTGTCTTCAACTATAACAGAACAAATGTTGTGAGGATTAAACAGAGCGATGATGATATTAATCAGGCCAGGCACAGTGCAAAGTGCTTCATTATTTCACTGAATTCTCACAACAGCCCTGGTGACATGTTACTATTACCCCCATTCTACATATGAGCCTTGAGGTTCAGAAAGGAGAGATAACTTCCCCAAGGTCATGGACCAGCTGCTGGATGGAAGTGTGCAACCGCTAAGCTGTTCCGAGGCTGTAGACACGGTTTCTTTCCTGTACGCAGTTTCCTTCCCCGCCTGCCATGCCCAGTGCCAGAGCCGGCTTCGCGTGCTTTGCCTGCAGCAGTGACGGGGAGGGAAGAACACCAGCTCCACCCCGGAAGCCCCAAGGCAGCTCAGTCACACCCAGGGCCCTCCCATAGCACCTCAGCTCTTGGTAACACCTCCCCTTCTACAGAGCCTTTCACCTGTATTACCCAATGGAGCGTTCCAACAGCCCTGGTTCCACCCATTCAACAGGTGAGAGGTTAAGAGAAAATTAAGTGCCTTTTGAGGGGTCACACAGGTGGGAAATGACACAATTAGCCTCGAACCCATTCCAGTCCCCCATGGTCGCCTTCAGGACACTCCCGAGATACCACATACCATCTGCTGTTTTCACCTCCACGTGTGTGTGTGTGTGTTGTGTATGTGTGTGTGTTTCCCTCTATTCAAAGAACAGATTTATTTTTTAATTTTTCAAAACTTGGTAATACATGACTAAAAAGTCAAAGCATTCTGTGCAGCAGAATTTCAAATCAATCCATAATTTATGTAGATCGTCCACCCCCGAGGAGATGGCGCGTGACTCCCCACTCCTTTTGTGTGGGCTTCCTACCACACTCCTTCCACAGAGCACGGCCTAGAGAGCCAGGGGGTGTGGCCTCATAGAGGAGAAGCCTGGCAGACACTGAACCCCGAGGGGGACGGTCACCGTGGGTCGACTCAGCCAGGGTAAGTCGAGTTCATGGTACGTCCCTTTGACGTGATGTGATGAGAGCGGCACCACACCTCGGTGGTCTTTCTCCGGAAAACCCATACTCCCAGTCCAACCATGAGAAAAACATCACTCAAGTCCAAGTTGAGGGACCTTCTACAAAACACCTGAGTGGTGCTCCTCGAAGCTGTCAAGGCCCTCACAAACAGGGGACGTGGGAGAAACCACCACAGCCCACAGGGATCCACAGAGACCTGGCCACTGGTGTGCTGGGGGTCCTGGGCGAAGCTCTGGGACAAAAAGGACACTAAAAAATAAGTACAGTATGGGCTTTATTAATAATATTGTGTTAAAACTGGTTCATTGATTGTAACAAATGTACTATACTCATGCTAATAATAGAAGAAACTAGGTGCAGGCTACGTGGGAACTCTCTCCACAACATTTCTACAAACCTAAAACTGTTCTAAAAAAAAGTTTATTTTTTCAGAGTCAATTAAAAAAAAAAGGGTAGCCAGTGAAAAGTCTCCCTTCCACCCCTGGTCACCTGTTCAGTTGTTTTCCCAAGAAAATCATCATGGTTCTTTCCAGGGAGATTCCAGTGAGACGGCAGGGGTTAGTGTTAAGAGACTGGCCCCCTGGCTGTGTAGCTCAGCTGGTTAGAGTGTCATCCTGATATGCCAAGGTTGAGGGTTAGACCCCTGGTCACGCACATACAAAAAGTATGTGCATAAATGCATAAATTAGTGGAACAATAAAGCAATGTCTCTCTCTCTCTCTCCCACCCCTCTCTCTAAAATTAATAAATTTTTTAAAAGAGAAACTGGCCTCCACAACTGGCTCTCTCTCTTGATCTTTGCCGTTTTCTAGCTGTGTGACACTGGATAACTCCTTACCCTCTCTGTGCCCCATGTCCTCACAGATAAACTCCCCATAGGATTATTGGGAGTGTTAAATGTATATAGTAAGCACCTTATAAGCGTTGCTTTTATTATTACAAATATACAAGCAAATAGCCCTGGCTGGTGTAGCTCAGTGGATTGAGTGCGGGCTGCGAACCAGGCATCGCAGGTTCGATTCCCAGTCAGGGCACATGCCTAGGTTGCAGGCCATGTCCCCCAGCAACCGCACACATTGATGTTTCTCTCTCTCTCTCCCCTCTCTAAAAATAAATAAATAAAATCTTAAAAAAATATATAGAAGCAAATATATGTATGCAACAAATACGTTAAGAAAAAAACATCCAAGATGTTAAGTAAGGCACACAACAAAATTACTGGGCAAGGAGCAGAGGTGTTTCGGCCGCTGGCTAATCACGCCCCCTATGGGCCGTCCCGGGGAGGGCACCATGTTGGACGCAGCGCTGACTACTGAGCGGTGCCCAGACTCTGTAAAGTTAAGAGGTTAACCTGTAGAAGATCAATAAATAGCCAATTATTTTTATCTGGTAGAGAAAAAAGTTATGATTTTATTGCCAGACAGGAATTAACTTTTTCTATTAGCTTCACAATCTTTTTCCAGCTTCCTTTTCCCCACCGGCTGTCAATAGCTGTTTTTGTTTCTTCCTTTGACCCATCTGCTGCTTCACTCACTAAGTAGTTAAACAGCTGTCGGTGCTCACCTGATATTTGTGTGAGTCACGTCTAGCTTTGTGCCAGTTTTACCTTGACGAATGGCGGTATGCCATGCATCCCTTGGCTATTTTTCCCTCAAACGTCTGGAAGATAACAAAGAGCTTCCTTACTCCTGTTTTATCGCTGCACGGAAGACATCACATGGGTGTATGGTAGCTACACCCATGATTGATCTAGCCAGGCCCCTGTAGACACTTAGGTTGTTCCACTCTTTCACCGCTGCAGACCGTGTTGTGTGAATACCCTCGCACGTAGGATGACAGGCAGAAGGGGTCGCACAGGGCAGAGGAGGCCACGGGAGGGCACTGATTCCCTGCCCCCAGTCTGACCTAGCCATTCTTCCCCTGGCTCTGTGCACACCCGGCCGCTTCCTCCCGACTCCTCCTCCTCTGCATCCTGAGCTCCTGGTGTGGCCAGACAGGAAGGGCCAGCCTGCAGTGCCCTGCAGACCTGGGCTCTGGCTTGCATTGGCTGGGACATGAGGGAGCCTTGGAGAGGAGGATCTTGGGGACTTGGGGCCTGGGACTGGTACTGTCCCTGGGCTGTAGCCACTGAGGGCACATGCTCAACACACCCTGTGGACTGTGGTAGGGGGTGAGAATCCGGGGGCCAGGGACTACCTGGGGGGGCTGGGGTACCGGGGGAGGGGGAGGGGCAGTGCCTAGCAGCTCTGGCACAGACTTGCTTTGGGCTCCCAGCGCAGGCGGGCGGTCAGGGCACAGGGTACGGCAGGCAGTGGTGAGGAAGGGACTGGCTAGGCTGGTAGTGATGGTCACGAGGTGGTCCAGGACGCCCCCCTCCTGAGGAGGCCGGGCAAAGGGGAGGCTCAAGGTGGCCTGTAATCTCTCTAGGAGAGATGGGGCAGCCTGGGCCTGGGCCTGGGCTACGAGCTCGGGCAAGGCTGGCCACTCGGGTTGGAAATGCCGGCTGAGCTGCTTCACTCGGGGCCGTCGCAACAGCTGCCGGACCCTGCCCACGGTGTCGAAGCTGTCGGTCAGCACTGCCCACTCCAGGGCCGTCTTGCCCCGAATGGGATCCACTGCTGTCAGGTCAGCACCTGGGAGGGGCACAGGGGGGTGTGGGCTAGGACAGGGACTGGCAATTTGCACAAGGGCAAATGCTTCAGCAGCGGGGCTGATCTGGGTTCAGTTCAAAACCAGAGTCCCACCCATCTTGCTGCAGCTGGAACCCGGGAGCCCAGGGCCAGTCCCAGACCCCAGCCTCCTGCTTGGGATTGGTGAAGAAAACTGAAGCACAGAGAGGGGAAATACTTCAGAGAAACACACTGGGGGTTTCCAAATCTGGAACAGAATAGGGACCCCCCGAACCAAGGAACTGACCAAAGGGGTGGGTGTGGGTTGGCCGAGAATGGGGAAACCCAAGCTGCACCCTCTGGTATTGGTGGAGGGGTGTCCTGCTGGTCCTGCTTTTCCTCATCACACCCCTCTCATCCTGGGCAGGGGCATAGCTGTCATTCTGAGTCAAAGGTGAAGGTGCAAACTCCCTCCCTGCTCACCCCAAAACTGACCTGCTGGACGGGGAAGGGAAGAGCTAGAGGTTGGGGTCCCCAGAGCTATCAAGAGAGGACAGCCCCACCTTAGGGAACGTGCAGGCCTTCGACTCCATGGACCGTGCGGACTTCACTCCGGAACAGCCCCACGCAGCCACACCTTCCAACCACACATCACCACGACCCTGCAGCCCTGGCTTGTCGGAGCTGGACATCATCCCAGCAGAGGCCGACACCCTCATTATGCTGGTGAGGCCCAGAGGGGGAAGCCACCCATCTGCCCACAGTCACTGAGCTAGAGGCCAGGCTGGGATGAGAACGAGAGGGACTGCTTCCAGAGACCAGCCTTCCTGATGGTAGGCTCTCCAGAGGGTCTAGGTTATCTTCTCAAGCTTTCTTTTCTGGGATGTCCATTAACAAGGTCAATGGAGCTGTCTGCAGCTGGACTTTGTTGACTATGAGAAACCCAAGCGCACTCCCCTCATCCAGGAAGTCAGCCTAGATTGACCCCCCACCTCCACCTCTCTCCTCTCTGCAACTCTGACAGCTGACCTAAGGGTCTGTCAGGGTGATTGGGGGTGGGGACTGGAGGCCACACATCCTGGTCCGTCCAGGCCCTATGCACCTGCCATGAGGAGGGCAGCTGCGCATTCAGAGCGGTCCCGAATGGCGGCCTTCATCAATGCCGTCAGCCCCCGCTGGTCTCGGCGCTCCAAGTCCAGGCCCGCATAGTAGTTGAGCAGGAGACTCACCAGAGACACATGGCCTGCGGAGCACCGAAGACAGATCTGGGATCCCCAGGAAAGGGGTGGTGAAGCGTCAAACCCACCCTCCACCCAACACAGCAGAGTCTGGGGTAGGAGAACCTCTGACAGAGCGTGTGCAGCTGTGGCCCAGTCTGGAGGCAGGAATGGGGAGAGGGTGGGGTCAGCAGCCTCGCACCTGCTTGGGCAGCCAGCATGAGGGCTGTGTCTCCTTCTTTGTCCTGCTGGTTCACATCCAGGAAAGGACAGCGGCTCAGTAGGGCCACAACATTCCCGAAGCCGCGGTAGCATGCAACCATGAGTCCTGTCTGGGGAAGGGGCAGCTGGGTTCCCTGTGCCCTCTAAATTCACACTGGCCCAGAGATATCCCAGCCCCTGGGGAGGCCCACTTTCACCCGCTCCCTTCTTCCTGGGAGGGCCCAGGCAGTGGGTGTTGACCCTGAAACTCCCTCAGGTGAGTGTGGTGTGGTGGGGACGCAGAGCTCTCCCGGCTGCCCTGGGAAGCCTAGGGGGTAGCTCACCCTCCCATTGCCGTCCACCTGGGTGGCCTCCTCTGGGGAGACCCCACCATCCAGCAGGGCCTGAAGCTGGGCAGAGTCATTGCGAACACAGGCCCAGTACAGGGCCCCCGGCCTGCGGTCTGGGGCAGGGATCTCATTGCTGACACAGGACAGTGCCTCCGACGTGTCCAGTCCTGCCCTCCACAGCAGCAGCTCTTCCTCTTCCAGCCTGGGGGCAGGAAGGCCAGTCCCCCTCCTCACGCAGTTGACACCTGCAACACGGAAAGGAGGGCAGCAGTGTCTCCCTGGATCCCGGGGAGGGATCCCAGCAGCTGCGAATCTCCCAGCCCTTGCCTGGAAGAGGGGATCCTTTTCCTGCTGGGGTACCCCATTCCACCCAACCTTTGAGGGGGGACAAGTGGAGGCAGGGAGGATGAGTGACAGTGGCCCCAAAGGTCAGAAGTGGTTCACAATAAGTGAGGGTCCCAGTGAGATTCAAAAGGAGCAGTCTTCTCTTTCCCATGGGGCCTCACCTAGGGTTTGGAGGCTCCCTAGGATGCAGTCATTGGTGGGGCCCACAGCATCCCCCAGACTCCGGGGAGCACACTCACCGAGTCTCCGGAGCACTGGAGATGGACTATCTCTCCCCAGGAAGCGACACATGTGACAGATGGCTAGACTTAAGGAAAGAGCTTCTGCAAACCCCCCAGTGCTGAGCTGGATCAAGCCGGGTTAGTCAGGGTCGGGGCTGGGAGGGGCAGGTGCTCTCCTGTGCAGCTTCCCAAGACTCACTCTGAGGTCCTACCCAGAGTGGGCAGGACCCAAATCACCGAGGCTCCTCCCCCACAAAAGTGGCTCTGGGAGTAAGACCCTCCTCCCCTACAAACACACTCACCTTCCACTTTCTAGGGAGACACCTGCACCAGAAACAAACTCTTCAAAGTTAAGTCATGAGGTCTCCCAGTACCCAAAGTCCCTTTCCCTTTGGCAGAGTGTGACTTGATGAGGTCATGGTGGTGTGACAGGGTGTGAGTGTGGACATCTCACTAGATAGAGCTGGGGGAGGTGGGGGGAGGTTCCAGGAGTCACCTGGACCTATTTCTTGAAGTTCTAGGGAAATTAAAACATAAAGAATTGCATAATTAGGAGTACAAACATTATGATATATTAAGTTCAATGGACTTGTTTTGGTGTGGTCAGAAACAACGGATACACTGGTTGAAACAAAGAACAATTTACAGGGAAACAAAAGTAGAGTGGATGAAGCTGAGAGTCAAATCAATGATTTGGAACATAAGGAAGCAAAAAACAACCAATCAGAACAAGAAGAAGAAAGAATCCAAAAAACAAGGATAGTGTAAGCAGCCTCTGGGACAATTTTAAGCATTCCAACATTGGCATCATAGGGGTGTCAGAAGGAGAAGAGAAAGAACAAGAAATTGGAAGTCTATTTGAAAAAATAATGAAAGAAAACTTCCCTAATTTGGTGAAGAACATAGACATGCAAGTCCAGGAAACACAGAGAGTCCAAAACAAGATGGATGCTAAGAGGACCACTCCAAGACACATCATAATTGAAACGCCAAAGGTTAGCCCTGGCTGGTGTGGCTCAGTGGATTAAGTACCAGCTTGTAAACCAAAACGTTGCTGGTTTGATTCCCAGTCAGGGCACATGCCTGGGTTGCAGGCCAGGTCCCCAGTAGGGGGCATGCAAGAGGCAACCACACATTGATGTTTCTCTCCCTCTCCCTAAAATAAAATTTTGAAAAGAAAAAAAAATGCCAAAGGTTAGAGATAAAGAGAGAATCTTAAAAGCAGCAAGAGAAAAGCAGTTAGTTACCTACAGGGGAGTTCCCATAAGACTGTCAGCTGATTTCTCAAAAGAACCTTTGCAGGTGTGAAGGGATTGGCAAGGAATACTCAAAGTCATGAAAAGCAGGGACCTACAGCCAAGATTGTTCTACCCAGCAAAGCTATCATTTAGAATGGAATGGCAGATAAAGAGCTTCCTAGACAAGAGAAAACTAAAGGAGTTCATCATCACCAAACCATTATTATATGAAATGTTAAAGGGGCTTAATTAAGAAAAAGAAGTCAAAACTATGAACATTAAAATGGCAATAAATATATATCTATCAATGACTGAATCTAAAAAACAAACTAAGCAAACAAGAACAGAGACAGAATCATGGATATGGATAGCGTTTTGATGGTTGCCAGATGGGAGGGGGCTGTGGGGGAATGAGTGAAGAGGTGAGGGGATTAAGAAGTACAAACAGGTAGTTACAGAATAGCCATGGGGATGTACAGTACAGTATAAGAAATAGATTAGCCAAAGAACTTATATGCATGACCCATGGACATGAATAATGGTGGGTGGATTGCCTGAGAAAGTGGGGCATGCTGGGTGGAGGGGGGAAAAGGGGGAAAAATCAGGAAAACTGTAATAGCACAATCAACAAAATAGAATGTAAAAATAAATATAAAATATTTAAGCTATAGTACTATTAAGATACATTAATTAAATTATTCAAATTATTTATAATTATTTAATTTAATATTACATTATTATTTTTAAAATTACTCTATTGTTGTCCAATTACAGTTGTCTGCATTCCCCCACTCCCCCCACCCCGGCCAAACCCACCTCCCTCCCTTGCTTCCACCCTCCCCCTTAGTTTTGTCCATGCGTCCTTTATAGTAGTTCTTGAAAACCCTTCCCCCAATTATCCCCTCCCTCCTCCCCTCTGGCTATTGTTAGATTGTTTAATTTCAATGTCTCTAGTTATATTTTGTTTGCTTTTTTCTTTTGTCGATTGTGGTCCAGTTAAAGGTGAGATCATATGGTGTTTGTCCCTCACCCCCTGGCTTATTTCACTTGGCATAATGCTCTCCAGTTCCATCCATGTTGTCGCAAAGGGTAGGAGCTCCTTTTTTCTCTCTGCTGCATAGAATCCCATTGTGTAATAATACATTATTCTTTAAATTAATATTAATATTAAATTTATTTGATTGGTTTTGGACTTCAGGAGTAAAAAATTGAGCTGGTCACATTCCTCTGTTTATACCGCTCCCAGCATCAGACTGACCAAGATCTCTCTCTCACTTTATATTACTTTATTTACTTGATCTCTTTTGTTCCTTATCCCCATAGCTCATTCCCCTCCTACTTTTCTTTTTTTTAAGATTTCATTTATTTATTTTTAGAAAGAGGAGAAGGGAGAAAGAGAGGGAGAAAAACATTGATGTGCAAGAGAAACATTGATCAGTTGCCTCTCACATGCCCCCCACTGGGGACCTGGCCCGCAACCCAGGCATGTGCCCTGACTGGGAATGGAACCGGCGACCTTTCAGTTCACAGGTCGGCTCTCAGTCCGCTGAGTCATACCAGCCAGGGCTCCTACTTTTCTTTACCAGCTGGCACAGTGTACATTTCATTGAAAAAGGTAGTGTTGATCTGCATATGTTTTAACTAACACCTTAGAATTACATTACTTTTTTTTCCCACTAAATGTATGTCTTGAAAATCTATCCTTGTTTTCTGCGCAGTGTAACAGTTTGGAGTGCCTTTGGTCCTAAGTGATTCAAAACTGGCCTCAGTGGTATGGCTGCTGCCATAGACTGGCTGCTCCACATTAAGCCAAAATTCCTTTTAGTGTTTCTTCTGAACTGCTGAGCTGGAAAGCTAAAACGCTTCCCAGGATCCCTTGAGCTAGGAACCTGTGAAGTAGGTTCTGCTCTTGTGCAAGACGTAAATTTAAAACAGAACTAAATAGCAGGGAACATCCGTTCTACTGTCACAGATCACGACAGATGCACTGGGGCTCTGGTGAGCAGCTTCCTGACTCATCGCCTTCCGGTAGTGGTGGCTGTTGTTTTCCTGATCCCAGGCAGAGGTCATGTGCCTCTCAAAGCTGGGGGTTGTTCCTAGACCTAGAGCTGCCTCTCCCTCCTTTCATGTTTAAACTGGCCAGATCTGTTTCTGTCATCTGCAGCTGAATCCTAACTGACACAAGTGACTTAAACAAAGAGATGAAAAGTTCAAGGATAAGAAGCTTTTGGTGTTGATGTAACTTGATGATGTCAGCACCTTCTCTGGAAGTCTCTTGACTTTCCCTCATGGTCACAAAACAGCTGCTATACCTGCAGCCATCACAGTGAAATGTGGTGAATGCCCACTGTGGAGTTCTATGCAGCAGTTGGAAGAAATCGACCAGATTATGTGATAGGCATGGCTAATTAGACACACAATCTCCTATAACTCCCCTTTAGTTACCCTTTAGTTAAATGTAACCATGTAACACAATTTGGGCCAATAAAATGCAAGCAGCAGTCTGATGGGTGAGGCTCCTGGGAAAATTTTGCTGTCTTGATAAAAGATGTGAAACATACATTTTTCCCTCTTTCTTTTTCTCCATCTCCCACTGCATAGAATTCCATACATGCATCCATCACATTGCACTTTTTTGCACTTTCAGTGACGGACACTTTGGTTGCCTCCGACTTCCTGCCACTACAAATAATGCTGCAGTGAACATCCTCGAACACACCTAGCTGCGGATCTGCAAGACAGCATGTCTGAGGTTGCTGGGCCATCGGCACCTACAGGCTACTGACCGGGTACTGTCAGGTCGCTCTCCGTTCTGCAGGGCCCCCACCAGCAGTCATAAACGTCTCCCTACCTCCTCAGCATTGGTACTTACTCAGCCTTCTAACTTTTGGCATTCTGATGGCACAGAACAGTAGAGAGATGTCGCTATTTCACATCGAACTTTCCTGGTCACCAACACGATGGCATCTCTGCACACACCTGCCAGCCACTCTTGTTCCCTCCTACGAACTGCCTGTTCACAGCCTTTGTTCAATGTTCTACTGACTTCTCCTGTTTCTTAAGTTGGTTTTTCCGAAATCCCTTTTAATATTCTAGATAATAAACCCATTGTCAGGTGGGTTTTAGATGTGGTAACTGTACTAGAAACTCTTCTGTCAGCTTCATCTGTGGTGAACTTCCTTGAGAGAAATCCTGAATTTTGACAATGTGGTTAAATTGTCAAAGTTTCTCCTTATACTTGTGCTTTTGGGTCTTGTTTAAAAAGAATTTCCCAGTGCAAGTTTGCAAAGGTCTCATTTCTTTTATTTACTTATTTTTTAAAATATTTTATTTATTTAGAGAGGGAAAGGGAGGGAGAACAAGAGGGAGTGAAACATCAGTGTGTGGTTGCCTTTCATGCACCCGCTATTGGGGACCTGGCCCAGAGGCCAGGCATGTGCCCTGACTGGGAATTGAACCAGCAACCCTTTGGTTCACAGGCTGACACTCAATCCACTTAGTCACACCAGCCAGGGGTCATTTCTTTTATTAATATTACAGTTTTGTGCTTTAATATTTAACATTTAATCCAGCTAGATTTATTTTTATATATGGTGTGAGCAAGGGATCTGTTATGGACTGAATTTCGTTCCCCTAAGATTCGTATGTTGAAACCCTAACCCCTGCCCCCAATATGACTGTATTTGGAGATGGGCCTTTACAAAGATACTCAAAATTAAATGAGGTCCTGCGGGGGGGCCCTGATCCAACAGGACTGCTGTCATTTGAAGAAAGGAAGAAACAGAGTGTGCACCCACGAGCTCCACCCCCCATGCGAAAGGTCATGTAAGGACACAGTGGGAAGCCAGCCATACACAAGCCAAGGAGAGTCTTCGCCAGAAGCCAACTGTGCTGGCACCTCGATCTTGGACTTCTAGCCTGAATGACTGTGATAAAATAAATTTCTGCTGTTTGAGTCCCCCAGTAGGTGGGGTTTTGTTATGGCAACAAGACTGGAAAATTTCTTTGCATCTGTCATTCAGTATACTAATTCTCTCTTTGGTTGTGTCTATTTTTCTGTTAAATCTGTCCTTTAAATTATTTTGAAGTTTTATGATTTCAAACTTTGTGAAATGAACTGACATTATTACAGCAGGCTGAACAATAGTTCCCAGAGATGTTTATGTCCTAATCCCCAGAACCCACGAATATGTTACCTTACATGGCAAAAAGGACTTTACAGGTAAAATTAAGTTAAGGATTTGTAGATTGGGAAATTATCCTGGATTATCTGGGTGGGCTGGATCTTGCTGATGGTCTTTTTCCCTTTTGTGTTTCATGGGTTTTTTATTGTTTTTGTTTGTTTGTTTTTTACTGTGACATATTTATTTTCCCTGAAAAATGTTGTTGGAAGTTCCTTGAGGCTAAGGATAAATGTGGGTTTTTTTTGTTTGTTTGTTTGTTTTGCAGAGAATATGACTGTGCTTCTGCCAGGCCTTAGAGGTGCTGCCAGTCCTGAACCGCTTTACGGCCTGACTCGGAGAGTTTTGGGTTACCCAAGTTAGTAAAAATTTGGGCTGCAGATCAGCTCAAGGACCGCCTGGTGGCTACAACTCCGGGAGAGCGCCTCTTGATCTGTTTGGCGCAGAGGTAGCTTTCCTTAAAGTCCCCAGCAGGTGACAGTGCGAGGATTTATTTCAGATTCGATCTTATATTAAGGGCGTGCCCTTTGGTGTCATCGCTTTTTAAAGAAAACCCTGGTTAAATGCCTCATCTTGGTCCTGTCAAAGATAAAGACCAAAGAAATTGAAGCTCAAGTTTACCCAGCTCAACAAATGTCCTCGGACTAAAGCAGATTCTTTCTTCTGCTTCCCTGAGTTTCTGCCTTCCCTTAGATTATAACCTAATAACTTCTTGCTATCTAGCCAGCTCCTCAATGCTTTTAAAAATAATTTGCATTTGTGTTTTAACCAGCACTCAGAAAGATCAGTCCAGAGTCCAGCCAGTCATATTATTAGAAATAGAATTTCCTCTAATCCTAATTAAATAAAAAAATCTAAGAAAATGGGCAAAAGACATGGCACTTAATTCATAGTAGAAATATAAATGGCCAATAAATATACAAAAAGATGCATAATCTCACAAATAAGCAGGAAAAAGCAAATTAAAACAATAATGAAATATTACTTTTGGCCCATCAGCTTAGCAAAGTTTAAACATTAATGATATTTTTTGGTGTTTTTTTTTAATTATTTTATTGATTATGCTATTACAGTTGGCCCATTTTCCCCCTTCACTCCCCACCACCCTGCCCATCCCCTCCCACCCACATTCCCCCCTTTAGTTCATGTCTATGTGTCATAAGTTCTTTAGTGTCTACATGTCCCATACTATTCTTACCCTCCCCCTGTCTATTTTCTACCTACTATCTATGCTACTTATTCTCTATATCTTTCCCCCCTCCCTCCTCCTCCTACTTCCCTGTTGCTAACTCTCCATTTGATGACTTTTTTTTTTACTGTTCATATTTGTAATCTTCTTTTTCTTAGGTAAGTCCCTTTAACATTTCATATAATAAGGGCTTGGTGATGATGAACTCCTTTAACTTGGCCTTGTCTGAGAAGCACTTTATCTGCCCTTCCATTCTAAATGAAAGCTTTGCTGGATAGAGCAATCTGGGATGTAGGTCCTTGCTTTTCAGGATTGGAATACTTCTTGCCAGCCCCTTCTTGCCTGTAAGGTCTCTTTTGAGAAATCAGCTGACAGTCTGATGGGAACTCCTTTGTATGTTACTGTCTCCTTGTCTCTTGCTGCTTCTAGGATTCTCTCCTTCATTTTAATCTTGGCTAATGTAATTATGATGTGCCTTGGCATGTTCCTCCTTGGGTCCAACCTCTTTGGGACTCTCTGAGCTTCCTGGACTTCCTGAAAGTATATTTCCCTTGCCAGATTGGGGAAGTTTTCCTTTAATATCTGTTTAAATAAGTTCTCAATTTGTTGCTTTTCCTCTTCCCCTTCTGGTACCCCTATAATTCGGATGTTGGAAC